>MU377092.1:58304-118351 GCA_022495195.1 Xylaria digitata
AAAAAAAATTTAATTTTTAACTGCACTGATTTTAAAATTCTATTTTTTAATGTTTATAAAAACATATTTTTTACCGTGTTACTAAAAAAAAAAAAACCCCCCCCCCCCCCCCCCAAAATGTTATAGATATAGTATAAACTCTTACATGGCAATAACGAAGTCAACTATTCGTTACCGAGTTTGAGTCTTGGAGTGCGAAGTGTAGGTAGTGTATGTGTAGGTAGCTACACTACTGGTTTAGGCCGGCTAAATTCCACTATGTAACCTGAAAGATTTTTTTTTGTTCGCAACCTGGTCAGGCAGTTTGCGCAGCCATGGTCATTGGTTTACCAAGCCGTTATGTGCCGTTCTCCCCACACTTTCTAATTTCGGTAAGCTGATCCGGGGTCAAGACGGTTAGTCAAGCTAACCTAGTCTAGAACGGGAACTGGCCGGAATCTAATGGGGGAATGGGAACATAGGATAGGTAATCCGCAATCCATCAAGACTTTCTTCTCGTCGAGGAGCCCTCCCGGTATACTACATAGTATGTCCAACTCCAAAGATCTATGCTCTATTCAGATGCGCACCTGACTGAGAACCGCGTTTTTGTGCCGTGCCGTGTCTAAGCCGTCCCCCATGTTTAGGTGAGTCGCTGTCCCGTACCGGCAATGCAACTAGGACTGTGTGTGGTAACAACCGACCATTGTCGTCGTGGTTGACCATTCATCCGGACTCTGGGCGCGGCAAGAAAAGTCTGGGGAAGCCAGCACAACTTGATCTGCAATCATGGTGCAACATCATCTGCGTTTCAACTGATTCTTTGCGAGCCGGGCCAAATCCGACGAACTTATACCTCGTGGAAGACAGGTTACTTTCGGCAGTCGATACCCTACATTTAAGGATTCAGGTCCCTGCATTCTACCTAAAGCGTCCATGTAAGGGACGAAGCCGTCAACTGGCCCTCGTCTGCTGCTTATAGCTGTTCGAGCAGTGGTGCTTCGTGATGGGCGGTGAAGGAGTGATCTCCCATTTCACGAGTCAGCAGACCATGAATATTTGATGGCAAGCCGTTTCACCCACACATTGGAGGGCAAGAGTAGCCGTGATGTTGCGCATACGGATCATGATACCACGTTGAATAGATCTCACGATCCTCAATCAGTCCACTGCATGAACTGACCGATCCGGCGCGACAAACATGACAGGCCAAATTTTGGTCCTGCTGAATCAATGAATACCTATTGGGGCGCGAGATGGAGTACGTAGAAACCTTTGCGGCCATCTATTGCGCACAAACCATGGTTATGCCAGTACACGGAGTAGTAGCGTATATTCCTTACCGTTGCATTGCGAGCCGCCGTTACATCGGGCATGCAAGGCGTTCGCGGCGGAGCTTTTGACGCTTCGGGTATAGCCACGCTATCTCCCCCGACACTTGTTCGTTGATCAAGATTTATAGTCATGCTCTTATAGTGTTACGCGTACTATCATCGGAGCCAGTGTCTTTCTAATTTGCTTTGGCGGGGACGATGAGAGCACACCAGTTACGGAATCTTCCTTGACAATTGTCAGCACACCGCTTCTCGTTACTGTAGGATCGGAAATCAGTGATAGATGGACAAACTCCCTTTTTCGAAGTTGGTTATCGAGTTATGGTATTGTTAGTCCCTCCTCGTGACAGCCAACGGCTGTTCTGTCGGCAACTATCTCATCTTCCCTTGGACATGCAGGAATTGCGCTTCGCCCTACCAAAACGAGTTTAGCTCAGGAGGATTTGTAGCACCAGCTAGACTTCACATTGACAGGCTTGGATAGGGAACTACACTAAAGTGGAATGAATAACAAGACGAAACAAAGAAGGGCGCCTGTCATGATCCGGCAGGCAATGTGGCACTACACCCACGATGCTCCCAGGTTGGGGGCTCTGTATTGTAGTGTACGATTGATTTTATAACGCAATGTTTCATAGAGCGGAGACGACCCGGGTTCTGTCCGGGATAATGAAAGGTTTGATCTTCCCGGTCCTTGCAACCATCATCTGTCTCCACTTGTATGCATGTACTTTACACTACAGTGTAGTATACCAATAGAACTCTACATAACCAGTACTAAAGTTGCGCGGAAGTTGGGTTGCTTAGTAGATTACTTCTAAGCATTATTATACTGTACCGTATGCTTCTTTGAATGTGGCCCCTAAGTTACAGGCATCAGCCCATGTATTGTTTTCTCGCTACTGTGTCGGTATACTAATACCTGACAGAGTCGAGCCTTTCAACGCCACAGGTTAATGCGCTAATTAGCAGGGTACACTACACATGGTACTTAGTAAACCACAAGAAATACTGTGAACTACACTTGTACTATAGGTGGGTATTACCGTTGTAGTGCACTAATGTAGTATACCTAGGCTAGCACGCTATACTTGACTTCACTTCGGTGTTACTTAGGGATGCTTTCTGGTGGACATACTACTGTATATAGACTAGTCTGCTACCAGGGGCAGCAACATGAGGGGTACCTGTTATACGCTACACCACACTACTCAACTACCTAGGTAGAATTTGGAAACAGTGACAGGTCTATCTACATAGTAGTGTATCTAAACGACAGCACTACGGTTAACTTCCTTTGACCGGTCCAAGAGCCAAGGTTCGGGAAATTCCCCATATGGATAGCCGTTAGTCTACACCACCTATTATAGTTTTTTTCATTCAAAAAATTTTTTTTTTTCAAACGTTGTCCCTCTCCAACTTTTCCTTTTTTTCCCTGAGCTGCTGCAGTGCCTCGCAGGCAGGACAATATCTTGCTGGCGTGCAGGCGGTGGATCCAGAGTGGTGAGGCAGGGTGGTCCCAATCCAGCTCTTGAAACAAATTGGCCAAGAGTCAAGAGACAGCACTGGTGAAACACCTAGAGCGAAATCGTAACTGTGCAGCTGCATTACACACTGCTTATTAGTACCCCCATTAATATATATCTCTCGCGGCATATCTATGTATCTTGAAGGCGATGAGAGATATATATGTAGGTAGTGAGGAACATAGGTTATCCAACCACAAATGCCATTGAAAGGAAGTAAGTTGGCTTCAGGGACATTCATATATATTAACCTGTTGTAAACCATTATGAAGATAAAAAGTTCAACCCTACAATTCCCGGGAAAAAAAAAAATAAGTAAAAGAGATAAGTCAATGAGTTTATATTGTGTATCCTAATTTGATTTTCGTTTACGCAACTCCGGATGCTCCGAATATGGTTTGATAACTCTAACTTCATCGAGGGAGGTCCGATCTAAACCCTGATAAATGAATCCATAATAGATACTACTGACCTCTGTTGTGCCACAGCAGTACACTAGTAAACGCTGGTTTTCTAGAATCATATCGCCGCTCATCGCCGCTCATCGCACGAGTCTCGTTCATGCATATTAGCATGGGCGGGACGCATCGTCAGCACGACCAAAGTTTAATGGCGCAGTTGTAACACTCACTCTAGTAAGCCCATAGCCAACGCCTTCGGATGGTCCTTGGGATGGTAGAAACGAGCTGAGCTTGATAACAAGCTATTAGACCTTGCTAAAACAACTTCTAGCTGTGAAGTGCGATGAAATCGATCCAATCGTGGACTGGGCACGCCACATTCATGAAAGCTAGGTTCCCAGAATACACCTGTTCCTGTGACTCTGCCGTTGGCTATGCAGAAGGCTCGACGGCTAACTTGGGGAGCCTACCAAAATCGCCGTCACGATGCAGCGCCGCACCCAGACTTGGTGACAATTACTACCACCCGTAGCATAAGCGGGTATTTGTACTGTGTAGAGGGGGTTGAGATGCCTGCTTTGGACAAGTTAGGAAGGAAACCACTCGTATAACTTTTCCGGCCAACCTCAAACCTCACATGTCCTCATGTTTCTTCCCGTCTCTTGTCTCGCTTCCGCTTCATCGTGTGCCCACAAGCCGGCTCCAGCAAGTCGAAAGTTTCTCTTTGTCAAATCCTACATGAGCTTTCCCGTCCACCGTCATGGTGTTGCAGGGCCATTTTAATTCACCTGCCGTGTCAATATGTGCATAACAGGGGCTTCCTCTCTGGCCCGTCGTTTACATTCGTTTACACGGCACTGTTGCTGCACGCCTGTGACGGCGCCTGCAGGTTTGATGTGCTCGGTAACAATCAAGTCTTGTTCTTTGAAGAAGAATTCAAGAGCCACACTCATATGCGTCTAAGTCGAGGCCAGGGCCCTTCCTGCCTACGGAATATCTAAACCTGCTTCCTGAGGAAACCTACATGCCTTACCCTACTCTACCTGGGGCTATGGTCTAGTCTACATAGTACTCGTATGTTGGAATAATGGGCGGGCTGTTGTTGGTGCAAATTGCCGGGTTAGAGGAACTGAGCGATCATAATACTATAAAATGCTTTCCTGGCGTGTTAAGGTACTTGGCGTATACCTATCTAGTGTATGTTAACTATATGTCACACAATATAGGCTCGTTACCACTACCACACTAAGAGTGAGAGTGGATGAGGAGTAACTTAGAGATCTTAATATGGTGGTGAACTGGATAAGTAAACTCCACTGTTACACTATCCACCGTCATTACAACATAGGTATGGTGCATGCCACCGAGTAGTATGTATAGTCTACATCTATCTGTATGTGAATATGTACCTACACCAGGGTACCGGTATACCCCTTGCTGTTAGCATCTACTAAATAGGTAATCCAACCGTCTATGCCCAGATATTTCCCGGGTGTTTGTTGATGTGCGCATGATCTTGCAGGAAGATACAAGTTCCAAGCAGTGTTGTAGGTACATGCCCATGGTTGATACACAGCATTTACAACTGGTCTCGACGTCTCTCAAAATAGCGGGAGGGGATCTGTCATGCTCGGCCTACATAGGTAGGTAAACCACACCTTGACGTTTTCCTCGCGGCACAGCTGCCGTAGTGTGGTGTCAACATGAGATATGAGACGCTACTAGTACTGGTGTAGTGTAGTGTAGCAATTGCAGGTAGGTACCTACACTAGATCATTAGGTACTATCCACAATAGGTACATTTAGTGGACTGGTTACAGCATAGGTAATAGTGTACGATACACCCACCTATTTCGTACTTGGTGTAGTACTGCACTGTTATTAACAGGGTCGCGTGGCGTCCATGCTCTAAGCTAGCTTGTGTGAGAAGCCAATGTTCATATGCCCCACAACGGACTACACTATGTACCTACCTGTCTACCTGTCTACTTACCTAGTGTAGGTACCTACTGTACTACTGTAAGGCAGTGTCTTGGGTATCTAGTGTACCTACAGTAGGTAGCGTAGCTACCCTAGGTACAGTAGTACACCAAGGTACCTCCCTGTGTACACTACACTAACCTACCCACGCCAGACTAGGCTAGCCGGGCCGGGTGTACACTAACCAGTACGCTGCACTACACTACACTAGTGCAGGCTTCAACCACGCGCATGCTTCCCATGTCATACCGTCCCCGCTACTACCTTAAACTCTCAGGCAGGTAGCGCGTATCTCTCCCTCCCCTCCATCTGCTAAGCATCTACGGTACACTACACGGGCAGCACTATCTAGCATGCATATTCATCCCTGTCTTGTGGTTTTCCATGCTTCTGCCCCTGTTTCTATACTGCTTTCAACGGGGTATATCCCTTCTATCCCCTTGACCACTGCTAGCCTAGCGTACCGTCGCTCGAATGGGGCTATAGTCTCAGTATTCTTCTTGAATCATCCCATAGTGTAATGGCCGATGTGATTCTGGAATGGTCGCGGGGCCGCGGCTGTTGCAGGGAACCGGGTTCAGATACTGCCAGCGAAGGAAATGCTGAATGCCGCACGCAGCATTGGTACTTGCTCAATCGTATCAAACTTCTTTTTCATCCAAATCTCTGTTGAAGGGCCCGTCAGCAGCGTCACTGTAGGGGTCCCCATCTCTTGGTCTGGTCCTCCTCTTATGCCCTGGACTATATGTGCACTATACTACATGCGAGTATTGCTATTTTCTTCAAGTCTTATAGCTTGGGTTTCCGCGCTCTCTTTTACCACGGCCCCCGCTTTGTACTTCATATTTGACTCTCACGAACGCCCTTCAGTCGTGTATGTTTCATGTCCTCATCGCTTCAACCCTATAGTTGGATTGTAGGCGACGCTCTCGCGGCTCAAGGGGGGTAAAACAAGTTTATTCGATACCTCGATATCCCCGTCACAAGTCAAAACAAAGGCTTCACTTTTCGACAGAACAGGATCCTGGCAGAAGTGTGGCATCGGTCCCTTACATCAGCCTTTCCGTGCTTGACCGAAGCTCTCATGCCAGTAAGGAAAAGCCCGAGAAGACGACCATTCTTAACTACCACCTCTTTATTTTTATCTTCCAATAATTCTATACGACAACTATAATACATTATTATTGGCTTCCCACGTATCATCTGACGAATCTGGGGATGCTTCGGATCAGCCCCTACTCCAGACAAGCTTAAGATTATTTATACGCTCCTGTACAAATAGAGCTTAATCGTCTCACGCGTCAACCACTTCAGACCCTTTTCAGGTCCCATCTAACCATATTTTATGGTATTACTGTACTGGATTGGAATACTTCAACACCTCAAAATTTGTGCCGCCTAGTTTCCTTCGCTAGCGTGGTTGATATCAACATCTGCGCCAGACAACGACAACCTTCTCTTACTAAACTCTCCCTAGCATGGTTTTCATTTTGGGCCTTTTTTCGAAGTGCTTTAACCTGAAGACTACGACAAATCAGACAGTTGCATGTATGGGAGCGATTCTGTAGGTTGTTTACCAATGTGAGTCTCCCCGCCAGGGTAGCAAGCCACGTTAGACGTCAGTCATTGACTCTATCATATCGAGCAGCTGTCCCAGTTTGATACTTTTGTTTAGGTTAGCTTCTAAACACTCTATGACGAGAAGATTGTTGCTGAGCACGTCGACTAATTGTTATTAAAAGAAGAACGAGCGATACAGTATCTTGGCAGATCCTTGACTAGAACAGGCAGCACCTGTTTTATATAAACGACCATTCATACTAGCTGGTGATTACTCGAACAAGCACGGCGGAAGTTCGAAATTATCTTGCATTATCCGAACTTTCTCACCGCCGTAAGTTGACCACTTCAATCGACGGTTGTCCGAAATCAAGACTAACATCCCGGAAGAACTTTTAAGCTACGAGTCCTCATATGAACTGCCAAGTATCCAGTTGACTTGTAACCGCGGATATAAATTGGTCTAATTACGGCAAAGCACCGAACATTTGTGCTTTGAATATGCTCAATTCGATAAGTAGATGTATGATCTCCTTACCAAGGAACTAGCAGGTCAAGCCTAGGCAAAGCTTACTTATGCGCAGAATTAAGCTGAACGTCACATCACATCGCATTGAAGCCGGGCCCGCCCCTTCCTGGACCAGGGGTTCCATCACATACATACCAGCATTAAGCGACCTCAAACACATTGTGTCGCCCCGGTTTTTCTTGAGATACATTACCTGATCGGCCCGTTGGATAGCGCACATCTGCGTACCTGGGTCACTTTGACGAACATATATCTATTTCATCCATTGGCGCAAATAATTTATATCTCGAACCGTCCGCGCATCCTACGAGAAGATGGAGTTACTAGAACTTGTTGATAATGAGCCTGCAGCTCGCCCATTCCGATGCGACTGGAACCCTTGCGGCAAGGTATGCCCTCTAGGTCGCGTTGCGCTTCGTTAAGCTACGCCTCGGGTCTCGGCGCGCTGACTTATCCACTTATAGAGCTTCAATCGCAAGTCAGATTTGCAGCGGCATTATCGCATACATACAAATGATCGGCCATACGAGTGCAATGCTCCAGGGTGCAATAAAAGTTTTATTCAACGAAGTGCTTTGACAGTGCATATCCGAACGCATACCGGCGAGAAACCTCATAAGTGTCAGCATCCGGGTTGTGGCAAGCGTTTCTCGGACGTAAGTGATTCACTTCCTGGTTTAAGTGGCTCGCTAAAGTCGATCAGTCCTCTAGTCTAGCCCGGCATCGCCGAATCCACACCGGCAAGCGTCCTTATAGATGCGCGCATGAGGGTTGTTTGAAAAGGTAGAGAAGACGTATTAAATAGGTCTAGAAGAATACGTACTAATAGCTCCTGCCTTGTGTTCAGTTTCTGCCGAAAAACAACCATGGTCAAGCACCAACGACGATCACATCAAAAAGGGATGCACTTGTCCGAACTCGACGACTGTTCATCTGAATCCGATAGCGGCGAGTCTCCCACCACGCCTACAAGGGCGGCGTCTTGGACGCCATATTCTCAAATACCGTCAGCCTTGCCAGGCCATTCCCTCCACCGGCCTCCGTTCTCCGCCGACTTTGGTCCACATATTGATGAATACGGCGCTCAGGCGCAGTATGGTAACCGACATAGCATATCGGCTGGTGATTCGCATGAATACCAAGAGACATCTGTGCCAGAGCAGCACAGGAGCATACAGATGCTTAATCGCCTGCAAATACAACCTAACACATACTACGTAACCGAACAGAGCAATCCTGCTGTTGCCACGATGAATACAACCCCTCTTCAGCAATACCACGCTGGTCCATCACAGTCAGAGCGGTCTCCCCAAGATATTCCTTGTTCGGCTACCAACCTCAACGGGCCCATCCAGAGTGTATCTAGTCCTTACTCCCCTCCCGCCACCGTCCGAGGCCCTCCCCCACAAGGCGGCTACTACCTTCCAAATCAGCCTCAGGTTATAGAGCATCAACAGCAGCAAATAATGGCTCAGATTCGGCAACAAATGCAGCAATCAATGCACCCTCTCTCGCAGATTTCGACCGTCCAACCTGTACATGGGACTCAAGAGCAATTCCAACAACAAGCAAGTCACCACACAGAGTCTTGGTATAATGAAATGCCATACCAAGCGCCTATAGAGGTAGCGACGATCGGTCAGATCCCAACTTTTGGTTCGGTGATCTTCGATGGTTGGGAATACAAGCCAGAGGATGACCCAACAATGCAAATGCCAAGCGCGCGAATCGACAGCATGTAGTCATCGAAGTTCGAGCAACCTATCCTCTTTTCTTTGGGCTTGTGCTAATTTATATTCCCATACCCCCTGCTACTACAGGCCGGCTCATGAACATAGGCGTGTCAAAGCCCCTGTACCCTTTATTTTTGCGTTCCTTTTCTAGGGTTACGGATGTGCACATAATGAAATGGATATTTCACATTTATTTTCCCTATTTGGATACCCTTACCTTTATCCTCTTTTTATACCTCGAATATGGTATTACCGTATATCGCCATCCCTTCATCCTCATTCATTATTGCCCAAGGTGCACCCCTAGGCGCACTTGCTCGGTTCGGCCTTTGCTTAGACGGGAAAGAGCGCTTCCCGGTCTACAGTATAGGATAGTGCTGGGTGCATACCGAAGTGATTACTACTGGCAGTATCTGAGATTTATATTTCAAGTTCTCCAAGCGCCAACGATCGATTCTTTTGAAGAAGACTCATGGGCGGAGATACAAGGTCTTGGCTGGCTTCGACGCACTTCAGCCACGAACCTTTTGATATGGCGATTATATATCATGGACCAAATGCCAAGTGGACATGCAGCCAACGCATTTCACTCTTTTATTAGATGACGACCGCCACGATCCTGACGAACCTGGCTATCAAACGTTTTCTTCTACCCTCTAATTTTTGGCCTTTGGAAATGAGGATCTGGTGACACTAGGCAGCGGCCGAAGTATATAGCTCCGTTTGCCCTATATATACGCACAAAAGACCTGTACGCATACGAAAATGATTCCCAGGACTTGGAGTACTATGGGGTTTTGATTATGCCGGGAAGTGAGGAAGACACAGATACTAATTGTGATCTATGCATTATGCCGGGCGCAGGCGATGGAGTTGGATGTTGCGAAAATGAAGTGTAATATCTGTTGCCTTCCGTGGAGCAAGGAAAATTCGACGTCGGTTTAGAGATTCGAGTTGTGGTTTTATAGGTGCATGGTTCGGTGTTTGTTCCCTTATTGCTCGAGGTGAGAACGAGCCAAAGGTTTTGTAAGTGGTTGAAGTGAAAGAGGTGGGAGGAACCACGCTTATAGGGATGCCAGTAACGTCCTATATATCATATATCATATGATACCCTCACACCCAAAAAGGGTGCAAACAAAAAAAAGCAAAACATATCAGCCGCCACACCTAATTTAGCGCATCATGCGCTGTTGTCGGGCCGAGCGAATAAGAATTGCTCCCTGCGCTGTTGCACCGAGTCTCGCAGATTACAGCCTCCAATAAGACATCATTTCGTCCCGAAGCGCATGATATGTTTCCCACCGAGGAAAACCTCAGTTGCGGTCGCGTGCATAGAAAAACAAAACGAGTCGACACGGAATCCGTAACAAAGTTCCCTTTATAAAGCACCAAGCATCGCCGAAAAGAAATTTAGCGTATGATGCTCCGCCGTCACCTTCCAGGAAGTGGGATCGACGGATTTGCAGAGCCAAGATGATGTTCCTTTTAATGCGTGCTACATGTCGCTTCTTCGGAGCCGAGTGCGATGCGACTCTGAGACCATCAGCTAAGCTTACGTCTGTATATTTACTACGTAGTTGGTATACAGTACTCACTATTATAGAAAAATGATCCAAGCATCGTTTACCAATCACAGCAAATAAAGGCCTACGGAGTTTTTGAAAAGTGCAAGACGACAATGTTAGCACTAGAGACGAAGACTGAATAACCTAACCATCTTCTCAATTGTGTGCTCTCATTCACTAGTGATGTTACGTTGCTGCTTAGGTCTGTAGTTCTGTTAGGATTTTTTGTAGTACATAGAAATGGATAGACTATTATCGAATAACGTGAGAAGAGGGTGTTAGTCCTGGTCATGCTCGAAGGCAAACAAGTTTCATTCCCTGAGAAAGACTGCAAAGACTGTGCCGCATAGTACCCCAACCCGCGAAATGGGCCTCGGGAAAGCAGGGAGAAGCATGAGTCCTGTAGTCCCTGAGCTGAACTAGAAGCAGCGACGAAGTCCTGATTGCGGAATATGGCTAAATATCGAAAGATATATATCCCTGTAAAGTAGACGGTACAAAATGCGAAGAGCTAAACACGCTCCTCGAATACAACTACTAAACTATTATATCACGGCTTATATTGGGGGTAAACAGGATGAAATCATAATGGTTAACTATTTTGTGGCGGCTAGCTATGAACTAAAATTCTTTGTTTCCAAGATATTTATTTCTCCAAAATCTAGACAGACCCTTTTTCCGCCGTGTGCTCAAACTTCTCATCGGCTATCTTCTCAGAAATACCCTTCTCTTCATCCATGAGATCATTGCCACCTGTCAAACCTACCTCCGTCGTAGAGAACGCATCCGCGGGATCTCTATAAGCGGGGATGAAGTTCACAGCGAAGGCGTACGTCAGCGCGCCGACGAAAAAGGCCAGGGGGACGACCATGGCCTTGCCGGTGCCGTGAGCATCGGCCGCGACGCCGGTGAGGGGCGGGACGACGGCGCCG
Organism: Xylaria digitata; assembly: GCA_022495195.1. Lineage (NCBI taxonomy): Eukaryota > Fungi > Ascomycota > Sordariomycetes > Xylariales > Xylariaceae > Xylaria > Xylaria digitata. Next base: position 69,844 of record MU377092.1, read on the forward strand.
CCCGAGACACCGGCGACGATCCAACCCGAGCCCCTCTTGGTATGTTTACCCAGGCCGCGCATTCCGAGGGCCACGATGGTCGGGAAGCAGATGGACTCGAAGAATAGCACCACGTAGAGCAGCGACATACCCGTCCAGCCGGATTGTGTGATTGCGGGGCCGATAAATATGATACAGGCTGTCAGGAAGGCCAGGAAGACCCAACGAGGGCGGACGAAATTCATCAGGAACACGCCGAAGAAGCGGCCGCCTGCGAAGGCGCCCTGCGCGCCGGAGAGGAACCGCGCGGCGCTGGCGTCAGTGGACCATGTTTGCGTGTCGCGCACGTAATTGATGAAGTACGAGGCGATGGCGATCTGCGCGCCCGTGTAGCAGAATTGGGCCGCGGCTGCGTGGAAAAGCCGGTACTGCTTCCAGAACGGCTTGTTGTCTGCGTTGGCGTGGGTCTCGCTGGCCTGGAAGGCCATGTCGGCATCCGTGATCTCGGGGATGCGCGAGAAGAAGAAGGTGAGCGCGAGGAGGAAGACAAAGATGCCGATGGCGACATATACCCACTGCACATTCTCGAGCGCAGTCTTGTCGTCGAAGGTGAAGAACACATAGGACCCCAGAACAGGGGCGATCACGGTGCCGATCCCATTAAAGGCCTGGGAGAGGTTGATGCGGACCTCGGAGTATTTCGGCGGGCCACACACTGGGAGCAAAATTGTTAGGGACCTATTTTGCTATAGTCTATGCCTGTGCGATAGACTCTTATGCTTACCGGTAATGTATGGGTTGGCAGCTGTTTCGAGGGAACCTAGCCCGCTGCCAACGATGGCAATGGCGGCACAGAACCCTCCGAAAGAGTGTGCCTTGATACAGGGGATGGCAATGAATGCACCAAGACCTTATGCGCGATTCGTATTAGTGAGCCATACATTGAGCCTCATTGCCATGTAGTTATTACATACCATACAGGAAGAGACCCCACATAAAGGTCGCTCTGTAGCCATAATGTCTCAAAATCCAGTTGGCATGGCCGAGAGAAGCGAGAGGATATGCACTGAGTGAGTATAGAGTTAGCTGATGAGAAGCTTCCGGGGAGCCGGGACCGCAACGAACCCGAAGTATGCTCCTTGGAGGCCGGCCGATCTCGCCTTGGTAATATTGAGAGTGTTCTGGAAATGTTTCTGCAATTGGTAAGCACAATGGATCTTGCATATGTAGATTTGCTCCACGTCAGCATCCACGTCAGTAACAACTTGACCGGCAAGCGGATCCGTTGTAAGGCGTGAATCGGATCGGTCATGCCGAGGAGTATCAACCACTTACATTTAATGTGTCCAGCAATCCGTACGAGAAGCCCCAGAGAAAGAACAGAATGGTCACGAGACATATCGGGTAGATAGACTCTCGGAGAGTAAGCTCTGCCGCCTTGGTGCGCTTATTATCTTTCACCTTGAGTGACCGGTTCCGGAAGAATTCCCCAACGCCCATCGTGAAGTTGGCAATGGGCTAGGCCAAACCAATTATAGGGTGTTGCACGGCTTGAGTTATTGATGAAAGACAGGCGCGGGAATAGACGGCTCCTCAGTCTCGGGCACGGACAGCGAGAAATTAGGCCTGGAGTAGCAATGCACGGTTGCGTAGAGTTGGAGAGAAAGAGGAGAAGAGGGATGGGGGGAACATAGGTATTAAGGACATTATGTATGAAATGCGAGATGGAAAGGAGGGTTATAGGAATTCGGGAAGAGGTGCGATGCCCGTGATCCGCACGCCTGCATCTAACCGTTAACAGTCTACCAGTCCGACTCTCGGGGCTATCTGTACAATTTGGTCATGGTCTCAGATCTAACGAGCCATTATACGATTCCAGAATCGGATTAGATGCATGATGAGAGGCGTGCTAGGTAAGCTGCTGCCGTAATGTTGGTTAGTAACCGCATCTTGTGAGTTGGGGTATTCGGCCAGTACTATTCGGCGTCCCCTCTCGCGCTTACCTATATGCATCCTAGGATAAGCAGTACTACTAGAACTACTAAAACATGAGTTAGATGAGTTGCCGCCAACACGGGGGTTTCCCAACGGGTCTCTCTCTCTATACACTCTATAGTACGACGCCCGGCAGGCAGTATACTTGGAGTAGCGAAGGCTGGGGAGTTCTGCTGGGGTTTTGCTGGGGTTTTCTCTTATAATGGTTTAGTCTAGTGTGGGGAAGCCGGGGTAGTTAGCGGTCGTTGGGTTGTGGATTCGGGGAAGAAATAGGCCGCGATTGCCCCGAGAGAATTACCATTGGTCCCTTCCGTAATGCATCTCTCCCCACTATGGACGGTGCGGGCTGCCTTGGTAGTGTTCCAGTCTCTTTCTCTTCGTATCTTGCGACCCTTTTATATGTTTATATATAAACACTTACTACTAATCTACCTGGGATGTATATCTACGTGAATATCATCTCTCGTAATTACCTTCACCTATTTACTTTTTTCCTTTTAAAATTCGGAGATACAAAAGTTGCTCCCAATAATTTCGGGCTCCACTTCCACATTGAATTATTGGCCATCTACCAAATGTCTCTTCACCCCGGTCAGCTCCTGGTTAGTGTATCTCTAGAGGCGCAGAAGAACTCGAGAAAAAAAATTACCGCGAGCTAAATCACTAGCCCGCCTCTCTTTGCTTTACTCTCACGGCATAACGTACGCTACCCCATTTTTCAATATCAGACGATGATGACTGGCGACCATGTGATCTATACAGTGCGCGACATTTGCATTCGGTTAAAATACTGTCCGTTTGGTTAGATCTCGACCTCTTGTTCGAGATCCAATGCCCCCTGCCTCCCACCTTTCTATCTTCCTTGACAACTTGACCACGACTACACTATAGGTAGTAGCAACATCGAAATCACGTTAGCTTAATAGTACGGAGAAGCCCCGCGTTTTCCAACGAAATTAGGTATATCTAGCTCGATGCCGCGTTTCCCCTACCTCCTCTATCATCGCCCCAGATCGGCAAAAGATAGTCAAGCTCTTGATGGCCTAGAACCATTTGTCGTCACGTCTCGCCCACCGCGGGGAGACGGACCCTGTCGTATCACGAATAGCGCAGTTCTTCATGTATCACTGCACAATCTATATGTCTGTGTTTAGGGGCCGCTGAGTTGTGTGAGACGACGGTGTGTTGGCACAACCACCTCGGCCTAAGCTACCTAGGAATTTCTTCACATCATTAGGAGACGTGTTTTCTCTCTGTACCACGTTCCTATCCCGTGTGATTTCTCACGCATCATGCATTCTCCTGAGCGAATGAAGAGGCCTAGCGACCAGGAAACAGACTAGAACCGGCGGCGAACAAGCTCGGGTGAGATTCAAAGCTGCCGGTAAACACAACGGCTAACGTGACACAACGGGAGATACCGAACGTTACGCCGTTGTTTCAGGACGCAAAGGTTGCCTCGGGAAATAAATCCCAAAATGGCAAGCCAAGCACGCCGGTAGAGCTAGGTCGAGGTCTTCCCCCACCGCTTAAGCTCGCAGACTTTTTATTGATCGCCATCGAGGGAGAGACGGCGTGCGAAGAAAATGGCACGATGAGGTCGTCACCCATCGTTACGATGCAAAGATGAGAGAGTAAAAGTGCCGTGGTTAGTGCTGCTGCATTGGCGCACTTGACAGTTGCTATGGATATGCTTGCTTCTGGAACCTCGTTGTCCTTTTCCTCCTCTCCCGCTTATCCTGAGAGGAGAGAACCGCCTACAAAGACGACGATACTCATTACTACATACACATTGAGGGCCGGGATGCTCCAATGAGAGAGTAACTCGCAAGTCGCCGAGAATTATTTAGTGAAGATACAGTCAGGAATATGTGTGGATGCACCAGCGTACACGCAATGATCTCGGATTCGACCGGCTCGCGTTATGAATACCGTCAGTTCAACAGATCCCCGGTAATAAAGGTAAAATGTGTTCAACGTTAGATGCGGCTCACTCCAATTCCAGTATATTTTAGCGTTGTTTTACCGAGAAGCGGTCATCAAGGCAGAATTATGTCTCTCCTTCTCTAACTAGAGATAAGCTGTCCGTATGATTACATATTACATGGTGTATCAGATACACAAGACTTAACCATATAATCTGAGTTGTATCACGTTTGACTAACGATCTGACTGACAACTAGAATAGTGTTGTTCGACGATGCACTGCAGAAAACGAATAGGAACCCCTTACAGTGGGAGCCTTGATTCATGCAGTTATATCAAAAGCACAAATGCTCGTTGAGTTGGTTTCGCCGACCTACGACAACGTAGCCCGTCGTTTCGTGTCTAGAGGATTACACAACCACTCAGAAAAGAAGGCGATTGAGGTCGTCAAGACCGCCTGTGTAAGCAAGAACGGGAGGGAGCAATGTCAAGTTTGGATATCATGTAGGCAAGAAAGTGGTGTATGGATTTTCCGAAAAACCCGTCTATTGTACAACCTCCCTTTAGGAAGTGCCATCACCTGCCTCTATACGCTTGTCTGTCTATCTTTTATGCATCTACAGAAAGCTGGTTCGTAAGAATCGTAAGGCCGTCGACACAACTAGGAAGCCTGCAAATCCAAGTCCGGTGCCGCCCAGTCTAAATGACAAACAAAAGGAATAAGCAGCACCACCGAGGGATATATGCTGAGCCGCCTTTTAAAAATCCGGTGACGAGGCTCTTCTCGAAGTTTAAGACAATCTGAAATTCCGTTGTCTTGAGCAATCAGAGCGATGCTCCACGTAAAGAACGTCACCACTTATCCATTATTAATCCCAACTCCAATTTACCCTCCGAGCTCCCGATCAACCTTCAGTTGTATAGAGGGCACGCTTATTTGGAGATCTCTACACCTCCGGTAGCACCTAGCGCCTTCTTGATGTCACCGTAGATGGCGAACTGACCAGCAGTCAGGGTACCAACCATGAAGAGACGAGCACCGATACCGCTGTATGATCCACGGAGACCAAGCTCCTTGGCAATCTTGACGAGACGGGTTGTGGTGCCCTCACCGGGGAGACCCTTGGTCTTGTTGATCTTGGAAAGCATAGTGTCGGCGGGCTGAGACACGAGAGCGGCAGCGAAACCAGCGATCAAACCAGATCCCAAGTTGACAGTGGTTTGTAGGCCATCGGACATGTCCTTCTTGGGGAATTGGCGGTAGACGGCCTCGGCGACCTTCTCGTATACGACGAACTTGGTCATGGTGTAAGGGACCCTATTAAAAGTATGTGAGCGACGGCTATATACACAGATAACTCGGCGAGTTTGCTTACTGCTTGAACAGGATGGGACCGAAACCGGCGTAGAAAGCGCCAACACCCTCAGTCTTCAGCATCTTGGTGAAACCACCAATGAGACCATTGGCATAGGTGGGCTCAGAAACGAGACGGATACGGGTAGCCTCAAGAGGGCACAGGGCAATATCGGCGAAGAACTCGGCGGCGGCGGATGAGGCAAGGTAGACGCCAGTTCGGTAGTTGGAGGCATTCTCGATACCGAAGAAGTTGATGGACTGCTGCTTGAAGAACTCATAACCACCGAATTTGAAAGCGCCCTGAAGGAAGTAACCGGCGAAGGTAGGGCCAGCACCGGTCAAAAGAGCACCAGCACCCTCGTTGGCAATGACTTGTCGGAAACCACCAATCATACCACGGTTGTAGGTAACGGGGTCGAGCTGGATTCTTGTCTTGACGCTATTTAAAGGTCGTATTAGTAGATAACCTCAGGCAAATTCGATACGATTGCATATTGAAGCGATCGGAAGCCCAATGGCTTCGTGTGCCGAAGGTGTAAATTTTTCTTCATTGATATGCGAGGCTCGGAATGTGGGTGAAAACGTAGGTGAAACGTGGGTTAAACGTACACATCGACGGGAGTCATGGCGCCGTGGGTGACGGAACAGCAGATGGCACCAGCAATGGCGAATCTGGAGTAGAGAGCAGCACCGCTCAGCTGAGCGGGAGCAGCGGGAGCGGCGACATCGACCTTGGAAGCCATTGTGAAGGGAGGAAACGAAAGCAGGGAGGATATTAAAAGAGTGAGTGGAGAGACGCGACGAAGGATAGTCGGCACGAGTGAATTAGAGAGAGATGGCTCGAAAAACGATGCCGTCGTCTTATTACACGGATGGTAAATGGAGGATGGGATGGGTGGGAGGAAGAGATAGAGTCGGGACAGGTCGCTGAGGCTTTTTCTTAGGACTCTGATAAACGGACGGGGCGGTGGGAATTCGATTTCGGCTTTAGACCTCCAAGGTTGTGCCAAGCAGCAAAAAGATATGCAATTAACAAAATTTTTTCTCTTAAGTGATTGGTGCTTTTGCGGAAGATGGCGGAATCAGGCGGGTCCGGGTGACCCGAAAAGGCAATTTCTCGGGTACTAGTCTGCCTGGGTACTTACACTATCCGCATAGACCGATAAGTCCGGGTCGTGCAAGGGTACAAACCCGTACCTGGTCCGACTACACCACCACATGTCGGTCTAACGGACGCTGATTTGTTCGCCATTTATAGATCAAGGCTTTTTTCTGCCGTTGAAACTTACAGTATCAATGCAGCTGAGGTTTGATACTGATGTGCGCCTCATATTATGTGTATGTATTGTGTGGTATATGTAACACAAGACCCCCATTATCTTCATTTGACGAGACACACAAATACAATCAGGCCGGCTCTCGAGTCAGAGTCGGGAGTCGGCGGAGAGTTATTTTGAGTAGTAGGTTAGTATCTTGGAGGCATGATTACCTAACATTTTACCACCAGTATCATTGTAGATAATCGTCTCCTATATCTGGATCATGTGGCTAGCCGTCTTATCGCGGTTCTCACGATGAAAAAAACAGTACTACACATGCTGCGTGCTCAACAACTACATGAGAAAAGAAGCGCTTAGAATAGATATTGAAGTAGATGCTCACGTGCCACATGCCCCGACTCTCTCGGGTATGCGTACACTAGTGGGTAGGGGAGGAGACGCTATACTTTAAGACAGCCGAAGTCTACCCCAGACGTAGCAGACAAACCACAAAAAGCACGCTTCTTATCACCTCTGGTCAGACAATAGACTTCACCAGTGTTGATTATTTCCCATGTGGCGTATAGTACTATCTTTAGTAAGTATACCGAAATACAGACACAAGATACTCGTCTTGTACTCTTCGCCTTGGCGGCTGTGCCTTGGTCTTCTCTTTTTTGCTACCTTCTACCCTTCTAGATCTTGACCTTCCTCTTCAATTCTCTAAAGCCATATCATTTGCCAAGCATTCATTAAAAGACTCCCTGGTTGCTGCCCTTACTCTACCACTGCTCTTAGTCCCCAGTTGGGTGCCGCGGCTTCAACATAGACCTTCGGAATCGTATAGGAGTATTAGACGGGGATACATTTGAATCCCTGGGGGCAATTACGGTATCCAGAGTTTCGTTGCCATCCTTTGAAGGTGCGATCTGTGAGCCCAAACAAGAAGGAAACAATTCCTCCGAGCGTTGTTCGTCGTGATTCTAGTACCGACCCGTCCAGTCGGCCAATCTAAATCGTTTCTATGTCTTTATGCACGACTCGAGCATAATATATAGAATACCCATCACCCTACTTAGACCATCTCAACATACCCTCACAGCGATCTTTTTCAAGACTTGAGCTCACTCCAATATTTATGCCTCCGTCCAGGAACCTACCTGCTTTCCTATACCATAGTGCCGGTAATTCATTTACGAAACCCCCTCAAGCTCTTGGATCCGGTTAGATTCAGCTTAAGCTTAGAGGTGAGTACTCCAATTCCAGCTCCCTTTAAATATTGCCGTGCCACTCCCGAGATTCGTATTGTCTAAGTTTTCAGAAGCAATTTGCGCCACGACATCGTAACTCACAGGTAGTTTGGCCTTTACATGACAAAGAGAAATTGTACAGAAGGTAAAAGAATCCTACAGAGGATACAGAGCACAGAACTTAGGAAAATGGTTGGGAACTCAATTTCCGTCAATATTTTCAGTATGGACCACAAGCGCAGCCTTGGCCGTCATTTTGATAATTTGGTCCTATTACATGCTCTATACTTATACCTTATGCTTTGACACTATGGCGCAGAGTGTATACACAGGCAGCATGACTATTGATTTCTGAGAAGTTGATATTTTGGTGGTTAGTATCAATTCTCATGATGTTTTAACTTTACGGTATACATCCTAGGCTAGAATCCATTGCTATATAATGCTCGAGACGCCTCTCTATCATCACCCGATTCCTATAAACACCGAAAATTACAAGACACACCATCTTTCAGGAACGGCTGACTAGTTTTGGGTACCAGCCTAAGAAATGTCCTTATTCCTTTAGGTGGGGATCGGACTGACTCAGGGTTCATTGGAGAATATAGGTTTACTACAGCTGTTTGATACAAGATGGCGTGAAGGGGAGATTTAGCCCCGGTTAATATGCTAGCCTCAACGATTTTTAACTTAAAACGATTACCATTACTACTCCTCGCCCCCATGCTGTGGTGTATCCTAATCCACTAATGAATCAAATGTAATATTTAGAGAGACTGGTCTCGAGAAGGCAAGCAAAACGAAACAACAAAGGGCGCACGGTAATGACAGACATTTTCATTCTATATACGGACCGAACACGGAAATATTTACAATCGGCCGGGTCGTGGTGTCTACAATGAGCCACTATTACCCCCACCGATCCCTTTGCGACGGCGACAAGTATCGTTATGATACCTGGCCTTCTAGATCCCTCTATGCGCTATGCGCTCGAGGGCTCGGGCGTGCCATCGTCCATTATCTAGGACGGAGGGCCGCCGGGGAAGGAGCCGTTGCCAGGGAAGGTACCGTTAGGGCCACCGGGACCACCGGGGCCGCCGGCGTTAGGGTTCGCGACACCGCCGTCCTCGTAGTAGTGGGCAGCTTCCTGTTGAAGAATCTGGTGTCAGTAATGGCCATTTACAATCAAGCGCTATGATGGTTTCGAGAGCTTGCAGGAGTAACGGTGTAAAACCCTTGATTAGGCAACTCATGCTCCCGAGACATGTCAAAAAGGGGGAATAGGAGACTGTAGGGTACTAACTTGACGGAAGCTTGATTGGTCGGCGGTCGTGTCGACGAAAACCGTAATCCACGCGAGAAGGCCGTCGTTGAGCTCATCACCGAGGCGCACATAGTCGACAAAGGGGTCGTAGTCGACGGTGGCTTCACCAATACCGATACCGTCCTGCGCGTTGGTTGTTAGAGACTGCTGGTTGGAGGCGTAGGGCTCGAGCGCCTTGGTCTCCAGGATGAGGTCCTGGTCGAAGAAAATCTGGCCGATGTGGGATGGCGCTCCGCTGTCAGACACATAGGTGCCGTTTTCGAGGAGAGTGGCCCCCGAGGTCGACATGACGTGGATATGAGGCGTGCGTCCAGTATAGTGGCCTGGGAAGATGGTGTCAAACTCAACAACACCGTCTGAATCCGTCGACTGGATACCACGACCGTGGGTCGAGTTTAGGCCGCCTTGGCCCCGGGCGGACACGCCGGAGTATATACCCGTAGCGTTGCAAGCCCACTGCAGTAAGTTGTGTTAGTGAATAATCATTCTCTTGAATACTCTTAGAGAGGACCTATAAAACCTACGATGTCGATAAGAGTCTCGGCAGGAATAGGCTCGCAGGTGTTGAGGTCGAGAAACTGGAGATCCAGGTGCAGGGGTACACCGGTCTGGCCATCAGTGACATCGGCCTGTGGTATCGTGTGTTAGCTTAGCCCATCCGTATGCTCATGGCAGCGTTGAGCGCCAATTAGAACCCGGGTGAAGCATGAGAGAACGCACCCTGATCAGCTCGCCACCAACCCAGTATGGGCCAATTGTGGTCTCGGGAACGAGGGAGCAAGTGGAGTTCGAAGTAAAGATGGTATCCAGGGACGTATCAAGGTCGTAGCCAAGGGCCGTCGAGTCATGGTCAACAGCAGACCACTTCGCGAAACCCGCTTGGTCACGCTTGGACTTTAGTGACTCTAATATCGTGTTAATTCATGGTTGCATTCTAATTAATGAAGTTCACTCACTCTGGGTGAGGTCACGCTTGATGCGAAGAGCCTCAGCCGCGGCTGCACGGCGGGCTACGGAGCGAGCCTTCAGAGCCGCGGCGTTGGGAGATGATGCACAGGCGCCGATGGCACGACGAGCATGGGGTTGAGCAGCCTGGTGAGCCGAAATCTCACGTCGAACTTCCTCCTTGCTTTCGCCGGGATGGGCCACCACGGCTCCAAGGAACGCCAAAGAGGCGGCTACGTTGCGCACGTTGACCATATTGGCTGGTTATGAAAGAGGGAAACGAATATCTCCAGTGATCAAAAGCCCAGGTGGTGAGATGTCGGTCGAGACAATTCTCATGAAGTTGAAGGGGCATGCTTCACTTTTATATCCCAAATCCTCCGGTCCAAAACGGAACACGATCATCCTCGATAAGACATTTTCCTCAAGTTAGAGTGGTACTTACGCAAGCTGCAACCGTGCTCCAACCCCTTTGCTAATGTCAGGGCTACTGAAATATCACCCAATTCATGTTGTCTTCCGTATCGAATTCTCTCGGCGCAGGTGTTATCGGGAAGGTAAACCGCCAACTAGGGGTTTGTTTCTAGAGATGTGAAAGCCAATAAGATCTATGTCGATCAACTTGATGTTAAGGTTAAAAAGCATCAATATTGAACCAGCCAATCAACGATGCGACATTATACATCATCGCCCTGCCAAGGCGACCTTCTCCTTCTAGAGGAAGGTGAAGCGGCACAGAAACCTCTACGGATGTAGTATTTGGCTTCGGGATGTGGGTGAGACCCATGAGCTTACGCGGCTCTCTGCAAGTATATATTTCAGACCTGCCAAGCCTCTACTAACCCACGAGGGTTTGAAATGTAGAATCGCCAAACTGGACAACAATTTTGACTCTCGTAATGCTGTTTATACTACGGTGCCATTGTTATTATACCCGTAAGTTTTGTCTCTTTGCGCACTAGGCGCCCTGTGTCTCGCAGCGATATTTCACTTAGGCAACGCATCTTTTCAAGACGATTAGCGTGGCGCCCAACTGGGGTTGGCGATGACAGATTATCACAAACCATATAGATCGAGCGCAATAGCCCGAATGTATCACATGGGATGGAGCCTCTCCATGAGGGCATTCAAGCTAGACAGGGTTGGGTGCTCCGGCATCTGATCAAGTCCCTGTCTGTGAAGAAAAGACAGCCAGTTAGCGATGGAGAATATGTCATCTCACCCAGTTATAACTTCTACAAGATCAGAAGCATGCCTTAGCGAGTAGTTAAAACATCCAGTTGTCATATCTAACTAGTCATTTTCGGCAGGTGTCAGTCTGTACGGCCCCCTTTTTTTTTTCTTTTACAGATAACATACGTTCGTTCAATTAGGCCATCTTCCCAAGAACATAGGGGTGGCCAGCACTAAGGCCACCATCTACAGCCCAAGCCTGACCATTGACATAACTTGCTTCATCGCTTCCTAGAAACAGGACGACCCGTGCCACCTCGTCGGCTATTCCTGCTCTCTTCAATGGGTTTAGCTGCCCCAGCTTCTTCTCCGTGCCTCGGGCTCGAGCAGAGTCGAAAGTTGGTGCTGTCATGCCAGTCTCAATTAGGCCAGGGCAGATGGAGTTGATGCGAATACCTGTACCCGAAAGCTGGTACGATATCGACTGTGCAAGCGACACGACGGCGGCCTTGGAGGCAGAGTATGGAGTCGTACCAGCGTTTGACCTTAACCCGGCTACGGACGCTGTCCCGATGATACTTCCGGAAGCTGACAATTTGTCTGATGACGTTTTCATCATAGCGGGTGCCGCATATTTAGCGGCTAGGAACACACTAGCACAAACATTAGAAGGGTTGGCGACTGCCGGTGACAAATGGTGCAACGGACCTAGCGGTGTTGGTATCTATTACTTTCATAAAGTCCTCCTTGCTGATATCCGTGAATGCGGCCATAGGCCCGACAATGCCAGCATTGGCGAAAAATACGTCCAGCCTCCCGTAGTTTTCTATCGCGTGCTCGACTACGGCCTTGACCGCCTTCTCGTCCGCCGCGTCGAATTGTCGGACATGCACGTCAACGGTAGGGTATAATGAGGTGATTTCGTGCTTGTGGGTTTCAAGGTTTTTGCTATCGTAGTCGCAAATGTAGACAGCCTTCGCGCCACCCTCGGCGAACAGATGCGCAGTCGCTCGACCTATCCCCATGATCGAATTGGCGCCTGATCGTGGTGCACTTGTTAGTTAACTGATAGAACATAGCTAATAGAAACCAAATGAGCTGTGGTACCTGTGATGATAACTACCTTCCCCGGTACGCGAGGCCCATTAGACTTGCCGGCGACCTTCTTGATCGCGGGCAGTCCTTCGAAGTCCCCTGAGCTACTGCTCTGCGGGGAGAGCTGGCTGCTGAGCGCAGCAATTCTTTGCTTCGCGACATTCGACATTTCAACACCCGATAGTAGAATGATATATCAAAAGACCCTGAAAATGGCTTCCTCCGGTGTTTTTTCTCGCCGGGTTACTTCGTTATTGGCTGCCAGATAGCCCATATCCATGGCCGTACCGGTATTACTGGTAAGTTGGTTTAGCATGCAAGGTGGAGGAAGCGCTTCTCCAAAACAGCCGAGGCTTGCACGGCGTATTCGGCTAGCGCTACTACAGGGGTTTCAGGATAATCTTTACTGTGGACTAAGTCGGTGAGTCGTTTCTTGCTGTAGGCTCTCTTTTATTTTACTGAGAAGATTATCATAGTACGTTCTGCAACAACTATGGCATATGCATTGTTCTATTCAGCATTCTAGTAGGTAGCGTTGTCTCTGGATTATGGGTCAGCTCGACATGTTTGTTCCTGGTCCTTTGTCGGCATCCGACCGGCCCGACACTGGTGGGGTATTAACCGAGACGCTGGTAAATATGCTAGTATTTGCTATGTATGACCGATAGGTACTGGATGGAATGGACATTATTTAAAGGAAAGTTATGATCACCTGTTGCATGCAAGCGGCTATCTGATTGCTGTAGGAGGTGTTTTCTAGAACAGCAGTTGTCGTTGCTAACCTCATGCAGAGAATAAGAGAAACCTAGGATAGTGGATGGCTAGAGTTAGGACCGCAGTCATCTGTATCCAGATGATTAGGCAGACACCTCTAGAGCACGAAGGATACGAGTTGCTTCCGCCGTAGTTAATCTGCATAAATGGATAGGTGTAATAGGGCAATTTGGTATAGGATTTCCATAGCGAGGTCTTGAAGCACCTGTAAGGAGGGCATGGGGGAGTGGCCACACACCCCTCACAGTGAATGCCTCTTGTCAATTACTCCATTCCCTCTACCACATCAATATAACCCCCATTACTATCACGCCTAGGGGAAAGGCAGTACCGGAGTTGTTGGTAAGGTTATTTTGTATCATAGTGTCAGTAGTAGATTTGTATCGGAGGTGTATTAGTCGGTATTCAGTGACATTGTACCCAATGAAAGGTGTAAAAGCTTCTACCTGTCTTTACTACTGCATACGAGTTGCAAGCTTTCGAAGCTTAGGTAGCTACTTTATATTAAAATAAAATAGCAAGGACAAATGACCTATTGTGTTTAAGAAGATAGAAATGTGGAGGCAAAATGAAGCAGTGGATGATTATTAGTAGCTTAAGAACATCTTGTGTAGTGGTTTGTTGGTCTTGCTACTGCCCCGGCTACCCTGCTACTCTCGGCAGGCTAAACCCCGACATCAGGAACTTTCAGTAGAATTTCTCCATAGCTGCTTTCATCGATTGAGTTTCCACCAATTTAATTATCCGCAGGCGGTGTGGATGGACACAATAGTTCGATATGACCATCACGGCCTTGGCGTCCTATACTATGTACGGTCAATGGCCTCCTCGGTGTTCTATGCCCACTTACTGCCCGCTTTCAGCGCGGAAGATGGTCCGACAAAAAGTATTTCCGTTGCGTAACAGAGGCTCGCATTCCCCGGGTTGCTACCTAGTTGTTGTGGGGAGCAGGACCATCAACGGAACACTAAACGGAGTGCCTCCAAGCGGAGATTGGTGGAATCTCGAATCCTAGGGGTTTCAAATACTGTCCCCATCAATCACTTAATCAATCGATTGGGAACAATGAGAGACTGGCATTCTCAATCCGGACACAGGAATTTCATCCAATGGATAAATTCTCGTAGACGATGATGGCAAGAAGCCTACTTGAAAAGGTGGTTTCCACGATGATTTCCACCGCGGACCTACATCCATTCAAAACTCAGTAAATTCGACTTGCCCAAGTAGAATTTCGCTGTCACTATGAGGTCTTCCATCCTAACTTCGGCAACCCTCGTGGGCCTAGCCCTCGCGACGCCAACACCTACCGTTGACAAGAGAGCGACGACGTTCTGTGGGCAATGGGATTCGGTGCAGACGGGCTCGTACAGTGAGTGAATTTCGACATCATTTCTGTTTTACTTTGACGAATTTGGGCCTAAATGGTCCTTTTTAAGACTAGAACCAAGTCTTGGAAAGCTTTCGACGTTGCCGAAGCACTTACTCGTCCGCGTTCAGGGTGACAATAACTAACACTGCGTACCACAGTCGTATATAACAACCTATGGGGACGAGATACTGGCACGGGAAGTCAGTGCACAACCGTCAACGGACTCTCAGGCAATAGTGTGGCCTGGTCGACTTCGTGGTCGTGGTCCGGTGGTAATTACAACGTCAAGTCGTACGCGAACGCCGTCGTGCAGACCGCCGCAAAAAAAATATCTGCCATCTCCACTATCCCGACAACTTGGGCGTATTCGTAAGTTGTAACACCATCTACGCATCTCTGGACCGAAAGATCTCGTCAACCAAATTAGAGACGAGACTAACAGATCCATTTAGCTACACCGGTAGTAACATGGTCGCCAATGTGGCGTACGACTTGTTTACATCTTCGTCTGCGAGCGGCTCATCAGAATACGAGGTGATGGTTTGGCTAGCCGCCCTCGGTGGTGCGGGCCCTATTTCGTCGACTGGCAGCCCTGTCGCAACCCCAACCATTGCTGGAGTATCGTGGAAGCTATACGACGGCTGGAACGGCAACATGCACGTTTTTAGCTTCGTTGCCTCCTCACAGGTGACTAACTTCAGTGGCGACCTCAAAGCCTTCCTCAGCTACCTTACGTCTAACCAGGGTATGTCTACAAGTCAATATGTCACTAGTATTGGCGCAGGAACCGAGCCATTTGTCGGTTCAAACGCGGTTTTGACCACCACGGGTTATTCGATTTCTGTGAATTAGTGGTCGGTAGAATGAACCTCGATCGAGTTTCTAATTCCGGACTACGCAAGTTAGATGATGGTATGGACTACTGTAAATACGAGATAAGATAGCATATACGCATCGTCCATGAACAAAGACGCATCTACATAAGTTGATTTAGCGCCAATATTCCGAGGCGTGATACCGTGATGACTGATTTGAATGTACCAACTCGATCTTCCCATCCCAATGATGAGGGGTTCCCCTTGCCCGAACACGATAGTCTTTGATTGCCGTTACTACGTCTCTCAGCGGCGCGCTACTACAACTCTTTGCTGCTGCTGCGAGGTTCTTAGGGAAGACCATAGCATCCCAGGCAGCGTAGAATATGTACGTCATCGCCGGCACCCCGGCAGCTACATGGTTCGGCGTTGCTGGCCCAACGTCGGTCCTCAACTTTGGATCTTGAAGATTCCACATGTATTCATTGACAGCGGCGTGGGGCCCGATTGTACCAGAGCCGATCCATACAGGCACCGAATAGACGTTACCCGTCCAAGAACTAGATGCCTCTTCATAGTGACTAATGAATTGAGATTCGTTATCTGAATATGGCGGCGACTTCAATTGACCGGATGTCCAGTCTGAATACTGTCCGATGTTCGTGTAGCGTGGCTTATTGCTACCCGACCCTCTCTCGGGATTTTGCTTTTTTGGAGTGTCTCGCCTTGTATCTTCGAAGAAACTGAAAGTGTTGCTGCCAAAATCCTCATCTCCGGGATCGAGAAGCTTATCATAGTCGATATCACGGCCGGTGGATGAATCAAAGGCATCGTCAGAGAAGTCGGGATCCAATTCGAGTCGGATGTGGCGAAGACCACTGAGCACCATTTTATGGCGATTGTTCATGCCTAATCTGGCTTGCCTTATGGCTTTCTGTTGTAGAGAAGCAAGGTCTAGGAATGAGGTTAACTGTTCGATGATACATCCGACCGAGCGCGTTGGGATGTTGGTTAATGTGAGAGACGCTATGCGTGGATTCATGTCCGGCACAAAACGTTGAGGATAGACTCTGCTCACATTCTTGAAAAGGACGGTCTCCGACAGCCTCGAGGATGTTGACAAAGGGAGATTATCTGCAAGAATATCTGGTACTTGGGTTATAAGCGAGTGATGTACGCGTATTGATCGAAGGTTCGAAGAGAATGCGGGGCGAAACAGATGGGACAGTCCAAAAAAGCCTCCAACATATAATTGTTGCCGGTCTTTGGTTGATGATAGAGAGGTATGTAGGCAATGATCGCATTCGAAGTGCTCCAACCTTCCCGATGACAACCGGAGCAGCCTCCCTATACCGTTCGTAGTGAAGTTATTACGGTTCAGGTATAGATGTGTAATACCTCCCCGGGGGAGGTGAAGGTTTTGTACTAGTGATATTGATGTTCCACCATTCGAAGATAATACATTGTCCAGTAACATCTCCTTCACCGTGCTAGCGTCATCACGCCTCAGTGGTCCAGTGCCATCAGAGCGAGCGGTTTGCCACTCCTGCAGCTCCGTCTGGTCTGCTCTACGAGAGTAGATGGGAGGATCAGCAAAGTACCGCTCGGGGTGCGTGAATGCAGCACTATATGATGATTCTTGTACGAACTCAAAGGGTCCGTATTGGTGGCTCCCTAGATTCTTGGGCATAACCACTTTTCCCTCAACTTCGAAATGGACATCATTACGGAATGATAGTGAAGAAAAACAATAGTTCAACAATGCATCGATAGAAGTGTCGGAAATTATATTCTCGCTGAAATCGATACTCCAAAGTTGAAGTCGGAATGTTTGGAACAGCAACTGGGCGGTGGCGTCGTCTACCTCACGCCCACGAGCCTTCAACACGCGAAGTTCGGGAAGATGGGCAGGATTGAGAGAGGAGTGGATAGCGCTCCGAAGTGACCCGGGAACATACGAAACGTCGAGATACACCAACCCTCGAAATGGTTGGGAATAAAATAGCTTTGGAGTGAGCTCCTGATGACAACGAGCAAGATCGAGGAGCTCGAGAGTGTGAGGGGTGGCGTCTCTAACCGTAGCTAAAGAACTGGGGTCAAGTTCTGGGTGTCCATCGACCAAAAGGCATATCAGCCTTGGGAAAAGTTGGGGCAGTGCTTTGAAACTCTCGGAAATCGCTCGCTCGCTCGCTTCTGTTGAATAGAGCCCTGATGGTCTCAGGGCAAAGGACCGGAAATCTAAGGATTTGACCATGCAGCGTGTCTGAAGTCGCGCAGACCAGGCATGTTTGTGTATGAAGCGCCTATACCAAGCAAGATCTATCAACCGTTAGCCAAAGAGTTATGATTTGAGATATATTCACTCAATTAAGAGCAGTATACACCGCTGCACCTTGCAATAATGTGAAATTGATATAGGTGTCGATATACAAGGCCAGCTTAGTGAATCAATATAGCCCCGTAGAAGATATTACAATAGAAAATATTACCATCGTTTGGATGCAGGCCAAGCTGCCGGATCGTGGGTAATGGATCTTGCCATAGGCGAGGCGCAAAATGATTGTAGAACCGGTGATCCACAAGACAGCAGGATGTCCAACTTGGTGTGGGGACAAAAGGCGCGACAAGGGACAGCCAATCTAGCCGAGACGTTGCCTCTCTGTACGATGGAAGGATGTCCATGTCTATTGGGTATCGCGTCTAAAACATCCTCCATAAGTATCAAACTACAATACTATGATTTGGCAAGCGAATGAGATAGATGGTGGGGTTGAGTTTAGGTGGGAGGGTTTGGAACAAAGCTGATGTCATACTCGGTCGTGTTCAAAGCACTGCCACGATACTGTGCTTGGCGGGTGTTCTAGGGACAACCACTACCACACAATAAATGCTTTTTATCAAGCTCGCTACAAACAAACCTTGAATATTTTCTAACAAAACTTATTAGACTTTTATCTAATAGTGGTATAAGAAATAAAGTTGGCTGCAACATGATAAGTATTTAATGCCCACTCCGGGGCAGATGAATAAATACGATTTTTGCAGCTGCACTGCTACTAGTCATATTCAAAATTCAAAGGGGGGTCCGAAGCTATAGTATAGTGAAATGGATGATCCGAGTAAAAGAAAGAGAAAAAAAAAAGCATTGAGTTCTTTCATCTGAATTTGAAAGCGTGTATATGTATAGTGGAGGTCTTGCTTCGAAAGTTCGCTCGGAATTCACGACTGGTCTACTCGAAAAAAGAGGACCCAGGGAATGGTTGATCTTCTATGATTTGGCTTGGATTTACGCATCGAAGAGTGAGGCGAATAAAAGAACACTGCAGATACTCGGCCTAGACTAGGTTAGTATGGTATTAAAGGCCGGAACTTTTGAATTTTGATTTTGGGCTAAGATTAGAATACTAGGAGTATATGGAATACTAATGCATAATAATATTCAATACAGAATGAGCACTTACAATCTTAGATAGGAATAGGAATAAGTAGTTGACTGTTAGACTAGGTTGGTGTAGAGGAGTGGTATGTTTCCCAGCTTCGATCAAAAGCAAAAACGGGGCGAGGCATGCTATCCTCGAAGAGCCTATGATGGCATCTGATAATTAGGCGTGCGGGCTCCCATCCCCGCTTCTTGGAATATAATATCGATGTTTATTGTAGCGGCATGTGGTGTAACCAACAGCCATGTCATTGTTGGTACTTTGTTACGATGAGAGTAATTTGGTAATACGCTGGGAAGTTAGCCCGCCCCTACCCTAGCATTCTTTAATATAATCATGTCATAGCGGAGTCATGGTAGCCATTCACGGGACTCAGCTAGTAAACAGAGCAACAGTATCTAGTAGAATGTAATACCTATATTCCGGTTCTTTAATCCATTCTAGGGCGTCACACTCCGGGTATTATTTGATGCATAAGTCACATACGTGAAAGGGTAACAAACAAACTGTTGATATCGGACAATACGCGTCCCTTTAGTGCTACAATTGATCACAAGATATCACAATCTCGCGATGCCTAGGAAAAAAAAGAAGAGTCCCTGTATATAGCAGTAGCGTAGCTACGAGGGTATTCCGAAAAGCCTCGTGCATCAACAAGTGTCATATTCTCCCCCATACTAGCAGCCCTGACACAAGGCAAGTATGAAACATGATGTGACATTGGAAAATGCATTCTTTAGTCGGTGATCTAGCTTCTTAGGGTTCCTTTTTTTTTATCCGGAATAGCGAACAGTCTCGGTATTAACCTGTATATTTTGATATCGCTATATATGGCATCGTACTGGGCGTGATGGAATTATAGTTACGAAAGTATTCTTCCTAGGCATATGTGGTCACGTTAATTTCTTAGAATTCATCGTGTAGAAACCTGCAATAGGCGAGAAAAAATCCCACTAGCGCTTCTTCCTAGGAAAGTCTTGTACACACCTGGGTGTTTGGCAAAACCAGCATCTGAGGATCCCGGGCTTTTGTGAGACTCCGACTCCGTACTAAATAGTAATTTTTTGAAGCTCTCGCATGACCGGCCTTTGCATGGCATGTGAATTGGTGGGATTAATATTATACATTGTAGAATCACCTATGCTGGAATATTGATCATCATTGAGTTCTTGTCTAGAGCGTTACAAAGCACACAAGGCGTTCAGGCCGTGCGCCAAATCTAGAGTTTCAAGTGTTGTCCTTCCCCAAGGAAACCAAAGTCGCCATGTTATTCATACGTTACCTATACAGTGGCAGCAAAAACAAAGCCAATCGGCTCACCCAAATAGGCTAGACACACTTTCTACTCTGCAGGATCGGTACGCTGGAAGACAACGAGTTGGAATTTGTTTGCTTTACTATATTTGGTGCAACTTACGTTGGAGCATGGAACAGTGCGCTGGGATTCTAGCCACGTGGATAAGAAATAGATACAACTGAGGGCTCGGGAGCGTAAGAGAAAGAGGGGAAATAACATGGAATGTCCGCGCCTTCGGGCGAGATGATCTGCCCTTACGACTGATCCAAGCATTCGGTTTTTTCCAACCCCCTGGTCCCCCTCCGTTCACCGCCACTCCCAAGATACCACCTGCTGGCATCTTGGAAGAAATTATCTAGAGGAACGTGATATATTTAACATTTTGATGGCAAGAATAGATCAAATCACTATTGTGTGGGCCCATGATGATAACGACCGCCTCAAAGTCCACACGAAGATTATGGGCACGTATTACTTCCGAGCCCACATTCTTCGGGGCTAAGGAGGGTAGGTCATGTACACGATCGCTCTAGTCACCTGAAGGCTGGGCCGTACTACTCTATGCTCCGCTCGGGGAGCTCTCACTCCCCATATTTACACACAGAGAGGCTAATGCCCACCATGCATGCTTGCGCGGAAAACCTGCTCTTTGTCAGTCATACTACTGTAAACATTTGTCAGCCCCCCTGAGACTACATGAAAGCCGATACAGGCCAAGCCGCTCGTAACACTTCTAGCCGTAAAAGAAGGAAAAACGTTGGGTGGTACACTCCCATAGTCAGATGATTGTGCTATTAGTCAAGAAATTTACTTTGTTGATTAAATCACTTCATGTCACTGTTCCACCGCCGCGTAATGCCGTGCCATCGTAGGAAGTGAAGTTGATATTCCAACTGCGAGGGCCCTGCCTATAATACCAGCTGCCACCCGCCTTGTTTGTTGTATATGTTGGTCATATTGTGCTACGCTTGAAGGCCTATCTATTATCCTCGACTGTTTGTACGGTAGAGACTCATTACGTCGCCTAGAAGATATTTAATCCGAGGCACAATACATGTGAAATCAATTGCCTGAGTGTAACAATATCGATATTAACCGTAAGAGATACGCTCTGCACTAGTTTCGTGATGTTCTATCCAAGTTAAGCCAAATTAGGCCTGATCGCATTTTGGTCTAGTGAATTCTCCTTTGGCTGGATGTCTCGGCCACATTGCTGAAAGAAGCACTTTATCGCCATGATTGATATCTAAGACAAAACCATTACAACTAGCGGGGTACGTCACTAGTTATGTGAGCGGGAAAGCTTGTAGGTATTTACGACGGGCAAGAAGGATGAAAACGAATATTGATGAAGCTATTGCCTTGATGAACTTCCAAGGCGAAGAACTTGCATGGCTTGGAACTCAATGATTTTGTCCCAACCACGCCCGATTATAAATGCCAATGTCCGAAAAAAGGCCCTCTGCCCCCAGGGCAAGAATTGCTAAGTATACCAGCTATTCCTAAAACTAAGGATGGTAGAAACCTAAGATGATCCCCCCCCAATAGCTCCATGTATATACGATCGTGATGCCTTGAAATATATAAAACTATACCAAACAAACGTTGGTCAGAATAATAACCCAATACAACCCCTCAAGCATTTTTAACAACAGAGTATTTGTGGACTCGCCATATCTACGGGTCCAAGATTTGTTGCCCGTCCACGATTCGCTGTCTGTCCACGGTTTGCTTTTGTTACTCGTCCACGATTTGCTGGCTGTCCAAGGGTTGTTTCCTGTCCAAGGTTTATTGTCTGTCCAAGCTTTAGTGCCTGTCCAAGGTTTATTGCCTGTTCAAAGTTTAATGACTGTGCGAGGTCTATTGCCTGTTCAAGGGTTGTCGGGTTTATGGCTCCACGGTTTTGTTCGAGTCGGAGTAGGTAATGTAATAACTCGTCCTTGACGGTGGCCTCTTGCTTTTCATTCAGTCGTCTCTGGGTCTTCCGCTTGCCTTTCTGTAACTCATTCGTCACTACTAGATAATATACTATGGCCTCTTCATAGTAAACCGATCGGCCCTTTCCACTCCTGTTCATGTGCGTTATGATATGTGTAATTAAATTATCATGGCGATTTACCCCATACCCGCAGAGTTCGCACGGAATAGTTTCTAGGCCAAGATGCACGCTAGATAAAATTTAATTTAGCGGGACTTCATATTATTTCTGAGAGAGCAGGAGTCTTACGTTCTTACGTGCCTCTTCTGGTGTTCTTTCCTGACGAAGGGTCTTGAACATATGATGTATGGGCAGTGGAATTGGGATTTGCCGCATAGGTCCGCCTCGATGTGGACCGTTCCCTCATCTGTGTGCCCCGAAATTATCACCTTTGGCATCTTGTTCCTTTTATTTATTCGGGATGGGCCCTTTACTCGGCCTAACGTCTTGTCCGGTTCTTGTTCTCTCTTCGCCCTGGCCGCCGCCCGGCGCGGTGGTCGGTCCTGCAGTCGGCCCTGCACCGGTTGTAAGGCTGTAGTCTGTTCCGGCACGGGTTGATATGAATATGGTGGGTAAAATGTCTGGCTAGGCATCTTGGGCTGAGGCCCATCGAAAAACATAGGGGACCCGTCCTCGGGAGTCCATGGCCATGATGGCATGTTGTTGTAATAATCACCCATGGTGTAGTCTTGCTGCGGAAACGCTTGTTGCGGAAACACTTGCGGAAACTCTTGTTGCGGGAAGTCGAACTGTGGAGTGATGATAGCAGGCTCATACAACATGGGATCGAGAGTCAGGCAGTGAGGACCGTCCCTCAAGGCGTCTGTTGGGAAAGGCCCAAAGGTGGATGCTGACGGGGTGGTCCCCATATCCAGCGTCCCGTATACCATGTTGCCTTGGTCGGTAGGTGGAAATAAACCCGGCGTTGAGCGGCCGGATGGTGGCGTAGCCGGCCCTTGAAAGGACTCGTCGCTGGACGTAGAGAAGGTCCTCGAGAGTTGATTGCTCCTAAGGGAGAAGTCTAGGTTGAACTGGTCATCCATAGCGTAACGTAGGTAAGAAAAAGTATTGATGGTGAGGATAGGAATCTATAGCAATGCCGACGTCGAATAACAGAAGGAGTAGGGGATATAATATAGTAATGTGCTATGGTAATGTGATACAAGATATCCTTTTACTCAGACATTGGGCAAGTTGTGTTGGGACAGTCCGATCAATACACTCGCTCTTCGGCCCGGAAGGGTTTTAAATCGAGGCGAGGAATGCGGTTCAAGACGCGGCACGCGCTCGCTCTAAGAGCAAACTTCGGCGGAAAAATCGGGAGACATGGCTAAGCGGCGGCTCTTGTCTTCGAGCCACTACCCCGACCTTGAAGGTGCTCCATTACTCGAATCGCACATCATTGTCTTGACCTAGACCAGATGGACCAATTCATGGTAGATCCTTCCCTCCACTTCATCGGGGCCAGTGTTACCGACACTCTGGTTGAGCATCAGCATCCATCCATGTAGTCAGAACCTGTTAACACAACCGGGCCATTCAACAACCGTAATTTGAGCATCGTACCCTGTCTTTTTTTTTTTCAGCAGGGTAGTTAGTCTACACTAGAAGCCAACACGACGGTGCACAACATCCAGCCTGGTAGACACTAATAGCAAACATAATTCAACTAGTACCTTCGAGGGTCTTGGCAGAAGAAACTGATTTTGCCCAAAAGCCACTTTTTATGGTGTGTACTTATCTTTAATCGTGAGACAATTGAGCAAGCTAGCACTCGGTAGGTAGCCAGGCACATCGCACATCAGGGGTAACGCGTCAAATTGGCATAGGAATGAATTTTTATAGTTGGCAAATAGCCCCGCGTTTTGTTTGCACTCATTATAAGACATATTCAGATAGGAAGACAAAACTACAACTATTCAAGCCTCTTAGGAGTACTCTTTCAGATAGAAAATCCACTGCCGTACCGCGGCTCGTTGTGCCTACTCACATAATCACACAATACCATGGTTAAGTACTATTCCGATGGTTTGGTATCGGGCCTGACAACCCATTTACACTACTACTCTCCAGACCATGGCTAGTGTATCCTAGACAAGACTACACGGGTAATATTGTGTATCCCCTCTCCTGGTATTTAGTTTGCTCCTGTTCCACCTTAGAATAGACTGGCAAAGGAACGGGAACACTCAAGGGGCCCAAGACCCGCTACAGAAAAGGCAAGGTTATCCATACCAAATTCATCATTGATCCCCTCCAAAAGTCCACAAACACCTACGGGAGAGTTATTTTAGGCATATGATGCAAAAGTAGCCGTGAAAATTTATCGTCTCCTTCGTTCGTGGAAGCTCAGCTCTAGATTCGAAAGTTCGTGGATATGGGGCTGGTCCCACACACAAGTACTAGTAGTCAACGCTGATACGTGGTGACTATAATGGTAACATATGTCGAACGATGCCTCCCCCGCCAACTCTCCCCGCCTTGGCTAAGACGAATCGTGACTTGCAGACGACCTACCTTATTGCTCATTTGGATTTGTGGCTTGCAAGGGTACTGCGCAAGTTGATCGAATGCTAGGCGCTAAATTTTAATATCGGCTGAGACACTTACATCCGAGACGACAATGTGTTATTTTTCAAACTGTTGTATCCTTATTCTTCATAACATTTTATTGCTACTATATTTACTGAAATTTAAAGAACTAGCAGCGTTACACCCGTTGACAGGACCTTGGGTTTGGATAAGGTTGCATCCGTATTCGTTCACTTGAGGTGAAGGTACGTAGTATTCAATCCAACTCGAGGCTAATCAGAGAGTCCAAGTCCACGGTGGCAAATGCGGACTCCACTGATCGGCGGAGACACAACGTCTTTTGCCTAAGCTCTGGACTGGTAGAATAACTAGCGTGAAGTGATCGGATATCTTTATGGATCTAGAGTTGCCAGTGTACCTACAGTACTACTCGCGTATATAGACTACTGCATATTTGTCATGTCTGATACTAAATTGATACTACCGAATGCTTGCTATATGATAAGGTTAGAAGATATGAATTTCTAAGGTGCGCATGATCATGAGATACTAGGAATATTGATACACAAAACACAAGGAGTTTGCCTCGCCAGCTGGTCTAGTAACCCAACTATGCTTACCGAGTCCATCCTGTTCGCCATGACTAATAAATGACACAATAAAGGTGCTACCCATTACCACACCTAACCGGAGGTAGCTCGGGCTCCCAAGGTGTATCAACATTGTCGACCGTGAATTCATCAAAGGTAGAAGGTGACTTGACACAGTGTCTCAGCACAGTACTATACCCCTGAAGATAGTTCGTCCGCTGTCTGTTTCTAACAACAGCACTATATACACTATACATTACTTTTTCCTAGGTCGTGCCCCATCGCTCACATAGGGCCTTTCACTCCAACATCTACCTTTTTAAGGCGTAGGCTTGTCTTGCGGGCACTACTTCGATTGTGTCACCATAACTCGTAGATCATTTAGTATATTGCCTCGATATTGAACAGTGTGTTGTTCTCCCTATCGGTGTATTTCCTGACCTCGCCCTTAACAAGAGGATTAGCAGGGGAGAGTTTTGGGGTTGTATACATTGCTATCCCGGAACCAATGAATAACTCTTGATCTGGGTAGTCCCACCAAATACGAAGCTGGCTTAACTATCCTTGTGGTTACCCCATGTCAAGCTGTTATGGCTCACTCTTTCGTTTCAAGATACCACATAATAAAGAAGCAAACATTCACTCAACGCTATTTTCGGTCACACTCATTACAAACCTCATTATCATCTCTACCGAGAACCAATCCTTGGCTCTCGAGGTATCATGACTCTAACCCCCTCACCCAGCAGCTACGTAACTGTGTGATACTCATCTCTGTCTGAATGCAATACCTATGAAGATGATAGTCTCTTCATCATATGGTATGCATAGTGCCCTTCATCTATCCATGCTACCGCACCTTTACTGCACCTTCACATCACGCTCGCCGCTAAGAAAGCAACGGTTGGCGAGAACATACCATATCAAGTAAGTATTGCAGATGGTCATGTGCATACAGGGCCCCAGCGCTGATTCTTCTACGGACAACAATTCCTCCGAGTCCCGTCTTTTGGGCATATGGATAGGCTTCGCTGATAGTGCGAGCTAAAATATTGGCATATTATCATTTATGCTGTCGCGTTATGTATACGGCGCTTTTCTATCGGGTGTTTGCTCCGGCACCTCTAGCCTATGGGGAATAGCCCAAGAACAAGCGAAATACAAGAGCCGAAATCAGGGAATGGGATGAACCCTCTTAAGTAATGCTTAGAAATCATGAAGCAGACGATGTGAAGGCATTCTAGTGGCCACCCGGTTCGCCCAACCCCCCCCCCCCCCCCAAGAACTATAAATGCAAGACGGCGAACCAGGAGGGCAATGCTCTCCTTCTCCGTACAGTAAAGGATTTCAGAGTACAGTAATCCTCTCTTTCAGCTCAATCACTTCGGTAGTACGGTTTCTCCTATCTTCAAACAAACAACAATGTGCTTTTTCCACGTGTCCTACTACAATTGCTCCAACCCCGACAAGTGTATTGAATCATCATGCGTGGTCGAATGCGAGATCAAGAAAGCCGGGGGCGAATGTGGCAGTAGTACACCAGATAGCTACATGCGCAGCGAAACCTACGCAGATGGACTCTGTAACAATGGACACAAAGAGAGGGGTCGCTAACGGTTCATTCTTATTAGCTATCAGTAAGAAGCCCTCATCAACCTATAAGACACTTCTCTGTACTCATTGGAAGGCATACGTTCGAAGACGGCTTACAGGATTCTCAACAGGGTCTAATGTCGCCTACACCCGAGCTCGAGCGTATTGGACTAGGAGCCGGGAGAGAGTTGGAGATCTTCTCCCGCAACTAGCTAGCCAGACCAGCCATTGAATAAGATAACTATTTTTTTTTTTCTCACACGGCCTAGCATGTCTGGAATTGTGACTGGTCATATGCAAATCATGAACGTGGACAAATGCAATCTGCTTCTAATGCACTCACGTCAGCTGGCTGCTGAATGCCTAGTGGTTAATAAAATAAACAGGCTTTCTTCCTTGTTCTGAGACATCCATAATAAAGTTTGTATGTGAAAAAAGGGTCAAGAAAACCGAGAAAACATATGGGTTGATGATGAAGTTAGCTCATTGAACTCCGTAGTCAGTGGTCGACCACGACGTTCTCCTCGGATGGGTCCGGCTTGGCGGCAAAGCTCTCGCAACAATCCGGGTAATTACTTAATATTCCAGATAACTAATCAGTAGAAACCTGCAGTTATCGCGTGAGAGAGCTTGCCCAATCACAACGACGAGCGAGTAAAGAACGCAACCCGGATATCGCACGTTTATTCGAGACGGTGTTCTTTGGCTCCGCGCTATAAGAGCCAATGGGATTTTGCTGACAGCACGTCTTTCAAACAGAGTTTAGCTGGTCTAGAGCTTCCATAGACTATATCGGTATCTTTCATATAAATAATGCAATGGAAAGGATAACTTGGTGTCAATACTTTTATTATAAGGCATATCGAATATCCCAGAATGCATTTTCTCAACCGCGAGTCGAAATAGTCGTGCCGCCGCCGTTGTAAATATCTACTGGCATAGTGAGTGCGCGAGTGACTGTACAGTAGAATTCTAGTGTACATCATTCGTTATGGTGAAGGTGTCGATCTCTATCTACGCATGGCTAGATTAGTCTGCATGTCTTAGGTGCCTAAGGAAGAGCCCAAGGTAGAGAGAGCCGAAGGTAAGCAGTCTGTCTCAAGTCGTCATGCAGCCGTCTACTTTGAGCTGCCCAGTGTACGCCTATATTAATTCAACCGGACCACCTTATAGGTCCAGTACATTGTCTGATGGGTCACGCTACCATCCTCTTCTCCAATAGTTATGACGCTGGCTTTCTTTTCGCCCCCAAGTATTCATCTCCCCTTTCAGCCTCACTTTTCTAAGTAGAATCTAGATCGAGTATAGCTCGAGGATGGCTTAAGGATGACTCGAGGATAGTGCTCTATGCAAGTACCTACATGAGTTGCCTATAAGCCACTAGCTCTTCATAATTCCATCTACATAGTATAGTAGGTATTTGAGCAAGTAACGATTGCATCATTGTATAGGTACTCGAGCCGATTTAGACAGGTCAAAGCAAAACCGCCTGTGCCTCTTTCGTGCAGTATCCCAAACTGTCCACCAGAGCCAATCATGAAACGAAAAAGCACGCTGCTCAATGTGCGCAATGCAGTGCTCACTCTAAGCACACTCCATTCGACCTTGACTGTTTGCTTAATTTGTCTTGAGTATTGAGCTAATAACTGACAACTATTAAGTACCTACATTCAAAGATGCGTTTTACGGACGCGGGGATGCTTGTCGTTGCTTTGCATTTCCCCTCTCATTGCAACCTTCCCCTCAAATGTCATGATGTAAGGCTCCATGGAGTTCAGCCTTATAATGTGCTACGAGGAATATCAGCCTCAATGCACCACAAGCCGCGGGGCAGGCATTTAGAGAATGGGGGTCAACGTCGTGCTTGTGCTTGTTTTAAGCTCGAATGGAGAGTGGGAGACGTATCCGTATCTAAACGGCGGGGTTGGGGTTAAATACTCCCCGTTCGAATCACCATAATTTTCCTACAATGACTATATATCGCATATATGTTGTTTGCCCCGAAGCGGGTGCAGACCGACGGAAAAAGTCCCCGAGAAGACATAGCACCGGCCATCATCTACCGGCTCATATCCTAACCTTGCCAGGGGCAGACCAGGGGGGATGTGGATTGAAAATCAGGTGCGCTATGGGGTAACACAGCATCGGGTACTCTTGCTTTCTTACTCATGATTGGGAGACTCCGCAGATCTGTCAGTTAATATTGCGTGTCCTGTTCATGGAGCGGCAGTCTGAGCATGGTATTGGTTAACAGGCCTCCTCCGCCACTGACCTTACAGGAGACTTGGAGACGTTGAGGTTAAAAGCTGTTATTGTTATGAAGTCCTGGCTAGATTGATACCTAGGTACACCATGATACTAAGCGAGCTACGGCGCACCTAGTCGGGAGATTTCATCTCTTATCCAATAAGAAATCAAGCGTTAGGAGCAGTCTCTGTCATGGGTATCCTATCACCACAACCGGGATGGAAAGTACCTAATGAGATGCAGAGTCACATTCAGCTGTTTCTCGATCGGGAACGCGAGAAATAGGGCTTAGGGGGGATTGTTGGATGGGCTCGACCGCCGTTTAAGGTCGTACAACGGCTGCATGAATCGGATGACAAACTGTAGTCTAACCAATTATGCTCACCAGTCGGTATAGGTATATTGAGCTGCCGAACCGACGACAAGCGCACTATCGCAAAGCAAGATGGTGGGTGTATGAGCCTTTCCCCCTCCCAAACTGTTAATTGGTCGCTCGGCTTCTGCGTAATGGAAAATCTCTGCAGGTGGCGCACAAGGACAGGCCTTCGTGCCAACAATGTGACCTGTCTGTTTTCCTCACTGCTATGGAAATATAACCCGCCAACTCTGCTAGCATAAACCCCTGTCTATCGCTCTACTGAGATCTAATTAGATGCTTTCTCGAACACTAGATCGAAAGTTGAAGCTTAGTGTTGGTGAAACTCGACTGCGGACTACCAATAATATTCCACCAGAACAAAGACAACGCCAGGATGCCCGGGTATGCCCGGACCGATCATCCAAACGCGGGTCCACCAGCATACTCGTCGTCGAATTCTTGCAAGACATCCTGCATATCTTGATCGCTAGCTTCGAGGCCCGAGGAACTCATCAGTTTGTTGTCCTTGTCATCGGCTGTTTGAAATGTTAGTGGCACCATAGGCATGTCATAGCAAATAGAAAGAGGGTGTAAAGACCAGGAAATGGCAGTAGCTTACTCCGTGGCTCGACCAAAAGATTCTCCTGGACTTCGCAGTCTGTTAGTGTTGAGCCTTCGCCAATATCACTCCTTTTGCCAAGGATGCAACGAGTCAACTTGCAACCTTTCCCAACCACCACATCATCCATTAGCAAACATTGGAAGAGTTTAGCACCCTCCTTAATTTGGCAATTAGCGCCCACAACACATTCTTTGATTGATGTTTTTTCATCCACCATGACATTGTTGGCAATCAGGCAGTCCTGTCTCGTAATAGTTGTGCGAGGTTTAACGCCTTCGGGGTAGGCAATCTTTTTGGAGTGCGCAAAGGGGGACGCAGCATCCGGCCCTGTTTCCTCGATAGAAGGTAACTTAGCTAGCCGTAATGATACAGCGAGAAGGAGTTGGGCTGTGTCAACACGGCGCAGAAATGGTGCATCTGGTTCGGATGGGTGGATGTATGCTAAGACTGGTGGGACTGGGGCTTGAGCGGATTTGTTTAATAGTGAGTTGTATGCATCTTCAGGATGTGTAGAGGGTGAACTGTCACTTCCTTGAGAATTCAATGCCTCCCCCCGCGGCGGAGGACTGTCCTCTCGCGTAGAGCTAGTTGATTCTGTGTTTGTTGTACGGCCTTGCAGCACCTTTGATAAGCCGAGTTTTTCGGGTAGTCCTGTTTGCCATGTAGCCTTTGCCCACCATCCGACAACATCCTCTCCAATAGTTTCCAGCTTCTCATTCTCCTTCACGAAATCCACTACCCACATTGGTAGAAAGTAGATATGTGCATCTCGATGGGTAGTAAGTATCTTAAGCTTAGGGTGTTTGCGAAGTAAGCCATGTCGAAGAGGAAGTGTATTCTTTGCCTCCACAAGATCGTTGAGTGAATCCGTTGGCATTGACAACGCCAAGTATGACAGGTGTTGTAGTATGGAATTCTTAGGTGAGGCGAGGTCCCTAGACATTGGAGTAGTGGCAAGGAAGTCGGTTTCTTCGCCCTTAATGGGGTTTACAGTTTTTGTCTCGTACCAAACTCCCAAGCCACCGCTACAATAAGGGGCCGCCTCCTCGCTGAGCAAATCCGGCAGGCTGGCAGCCTTGACCATCCAGGCTTGCAGCAATTTGTCGCCTCCGATTTCACAAACCAGATCACACGGCAAGACTACTAGATCGCATTTGATGATATCTCTAACCTCGGGGAGACGGAGTATCTCTGCAGTACCCGTGTTGTAATCCAGGCTATGCGGCGACAGTAAATCTGGGCGAGGATAGGGAAGGCTGGTCAGAAAGGGGTTAGTATTTAGTGCCGAAGTCATGGCTTCTGCAGCTGATGGCGGGCAAATCAAGGTGATATCTATATTTCTAATTAACACAAGGCACTACGATGGACATTCTAAACGAAATATAGGAGCAAATCCGACAGGAGTGGCGGAAGAGAAAGAACGTGGAAGAGTGATGACGATGACAAGCAAAGCCTACTTGAACACTATACTCGTTTGTGATGGGCTTCTCCATAGGTACCCACACAACAAGACTAGAAGACTCGAATGAAAAAGGCGCCCTTACTTGTAATACCAGTTCGATAACAGAAATCGATAGGATACCAAACCATCGGTCGGTTGGCGATGGGTAATAAGGCCTTTGGATTTTCATCTGGGTTTGTGGTGAAAGTCGGGAAAGAAGACCCAGGGCCACAGAGAATTAGGGCCTGAAGGCCCGTCGCGGGCATTGATATGGCGTGAGGCATCTTTTAAAAGGTCTGCCCACGTCCTAGTCGTTGATAATGTGTCTTAAGTGACCTTGATGTTGTGGTCTGTTGGAGCTAGCTACTCTGTGGAGGGCTTCCTTAGGTGAAGGCGGGGCTAAGGCGAGGTTAGTGTCTGACTCACATATTGTAAATCTGACGACGACGATGATAATAAATTCAGGGGGAGAAAGGAAAAGTAGAATCGCAAACTTACATACACACAAGTGAATCTAGATGGGAGTATCATGCCGACCTCGTAAATCAGTCATTACACACCTATTGTGTAGTGGGAAGCGACCTCGCATCACCAGAAAAGCTTTATCGATAAACGTCTAGAGGTAGTGGGATGGTTTTGTGGCTGAGCCATTAATGGATGCTATGGAAGTTGTGGCTGCGATGGATCTTGTGGCTTGTACATTTGACCACTTACAATACCTAGGTACATGGTACATGATGGTATACTACATATGTATGTATGTATGTAGAGATAGGAGATCTGGTTACCTATGCCAACCAGAGAGCCTCGGCCAGCAGGGATCCTTCTGAAGTCGGGTCCCGGTCAACAACACCAGCCACCACCCCAACCACACCAGCGCGTGCCCCTGCTCATGTCTAGCCTGCTCAGTTCGGACTATCGATGACTTCGTCGCTGCATCGCTGACACAAACGCATTCGATCATTGTCGCGGTGTCACATTTGCGCGCATCAATAGCCAATTATATACGAAAACCGGCAGCCTATCGGGCGCGCATTGCCATGATCCCACCAGAATAAATGTCGTCGTCGTACGAATCCTCGAGATCCCGCCGCAGGGGAGTCTGGAGTCACTGGGTTCCCCTCGCCGTTACTGTCACGGTCGCCGCTGTTGGAGTTGCCGCTTGGGCGTGGAGCCAGCGCAATCGCGAAGAGGAAGAGAGTGACGCCGCGCCTGCCGACCACCTCGACTATGAAAATGCTGATTACGGCGAGAACCCCCCATACGGCGCAAACAGCCGGAATCCGCAACAGTCCACGGTAAAACCAACCGTAAAGAGCGACGACGTGAGTTACGGCGTCGACGATGTACACCCGGAGGCCAGCGGTACTGCTGCTGGTTGGGGCGCCCAGATGTCGGGCGCCCTGCGACGGACGCCAAGCCCACAGCAGTTCCTCACTACCGCTGGTAAAACTGTCGCGGCAGGAGTAGCTGGTGTCGGTGCGGCCGTCGGCAGCGCCCTAGCCGCCATTCGAGAGGAGGATAAGAATGCATATGCAGACCATGAAACCTGGTCCGAGGAGGCTGAAGCACGGAAGGACAAGCCTTCATCTAAGTCGTCCCCACGACCTCTGGACTCTGGACAGCGTCGTAAGACTGTTGTTATTATCGTATCAGCAGATACGAGTGTAGATGACTTTGATGAGGCCGGGTTCCATGAGCATGCGGTGCGCCAATCCAACACTCCATAGCTCGCTACGACTAAGGCTTTGCTAACTGTTCATCCTAGTCTATTTTATCGCATATTCCTAAGAATATCGATTTCTCCAAGGTCAAACTATTTGTGCTGATCTATGCGCCGGGTATCAAGGAGATTGGTCTCGAGGCACCAGCAAGTAACCTACCTCCGGCTTCTTTGAGTTCATCCTTCTCAAACATCAGTTATAACCAGGCTCAAATTTCGGGCGAAGAAACGAAAAGCCCTTTGTAAGTCCTGATACTTGCGAGCGCTTTAGGCCTGTTCTACTTTATTAACTGAGCGGGGATTAGGCTAGCGGCAAACCCTGCCAACTCGGCTTTCAATGCTGCGTATTCGCAGGCACTGGCTCTTGTCGAGAAAGAATCGATGATCATGCCATTTACGACCGCAGGCGGCTATGTACATATGTTGCGACACCTCGAGCCCGAAGTACTATATCTTCAAGGATCACTGGCTGGGGAAGACGGAGGGCTGGTTACCCAACTCCAATCATGGCTACGACATGATGTTATCCTCGTCGTTGGTGCTGATGGAGGTCATGGTGGTTTGGCAGACAGTGAGTCCGAGGCAGAGCAGCCCGAAAAGAAAGAGCCGTGGTGGCACAAGGAAGAAAGAGTTGGACGAGGTAGAGGGGTTGTGGTAGTAGATAGCTTAAGGGTGGGGGATGATTGGAGTCGTCGGGTCCAGGGGAATGAGTGATGACTAATTGTTTCCTCGTCACCTTGCTTTTTGGCGATTTCTTGTGTCGTACGCGGCTGTTATCGAGATAAACTACGTGTACTAGGTAATATATATGTCATGTTGCGAATTTCAAGGATGAGAAATAACGAAGAGGAAGGCTGGTTTCCATCCATTCGTACCTGATAACCGATAAGTGAGGCGAGACTAAAATGTCCATGAAATAACTAAATGGCGCAGAATGAATGCTCCAACCCTCGGACTTCGAGACTTTCCTCACGTAACTCGAGCCCACATCTATGAATATATTACCGCTATTAACCATAATTTAATGAGAGCCTGGCACATATAGTAGTGATCAATATCTATCCCAAAGACACCCTACCAGCGCCGAACCTTGTTTTTATCTTTAATAGCTAAGAGCATTGAAAATTGCGTCGAAAGGGTCACTGTCACTAGAAAGAAAAAGGGAGATCCGATCATGGTGTATGATACTAGCATTAGGGTTAGTCGAGTTCTTATGACTGATAGGAGCTCGCAACCGGTGGCATTCGATCTCAACCCCCTTTATGACTGCTTCTTTCTGCAGACTTCTTTATAGTCTTGAGTTCATCACTTGTCGCTTTTTGTGCTGCTCTCTAGACTTCCGCTGGCTTTATGCTAGGCTTACGGCGCGGATTCACGCATGGAACACCTTCCTCATTTATTTTATAGCTTTAGCGGAAATGGTTTTTATGCTCTGAGACTCTCCTAGACACTGCTTCTTCGCTAAGATTAATCAGAACTTCTATAATTTAGGCCGGTACTGAACTGCATGTGTTGGCTGCGAATCCTGCTTGTTAAACATGACTAGCGAAGTAATCGGGCGGGATTAACATAGGTATCTACGGATCTCACTCCAGGGCTTAGTTGAGCTCTGAGTATTTCCCCGAAAAGGGTTGCCGCTAGTTTTCTTGCTCGGGAATCTCATTATATTTTTCAAGTAGACTCCCCAGATTAAGAAAAAGGTAAAATAAAAACCAAGCTCGAACAGATTTTCCAGCTACTAATATTTTACTTTGATTCGAAAAAACCTTGAGGGATGAGATAAGCTACAACTACGTGCACAATTGGGGTCGTATTTGATGTCTGTCTACATGATAGAGAGGAAAACGATATTACTAGAGTCTTCCTGTCAGTCGTGTGTGTTGAAATACAACATGTTGCATTGAGACATATAGCTAGACCAAGGTTATCCCGGAATCCGGCCAAGGCACTGAAAGGAAAGATTGAAAGGACAGGACACAATATAAAAATAGGGCTCGCGGGGAATGCCTATAACTCAGGTACGGTATCTTAACTTGTAACATATGCAGAGGTAGACCCTATCACCTACCTCTACAGGTAAGTTCTACACATCCATAACGTGGGTACTACTATGTACATACCTTTATGGTTTAGTAATACGCTATATATATACCGTAGATAGGCGGGGACAAGGCTCACTAGCTCAGTTTATCTGATTGGTTGGATTGGTAGCCTTGCCCCACAGCGGCGGGTCGCTCCAATTGAGCACGTCTTAGTGAGCCTCATCCAGGTTGCACATACAACTCCATATCAAAGTTACGTACGTCCTTTCAAACCATAAAGACCTGCGGCCACCGTCTTGTCCCGCATTTGAAAGTCTCGCGCGTGGCATTTGTCCGGATACTTTAACTACACCATTAATCTTCACCTGCGCCCATCGGAATCCATCAATGTGACGTCGCAATCAATTCCTCTCAACGCGCGCCAATCGTTGGCATCCCACGTCACGGTCTGGCCACCTGATTCTCCCTTCTTCATCAAATATATCTTCGCATTAATACCCCGCCTTCTTTATCATCCCAAGAGATCCATAGACGGAATTTACCTCCGCGCTATTAGACAACCAACACTTATCACCAACTCCGACGCGATCCCGATACTCTAGACTCAACTCCCTACCACCGAACGACCGATGTTCTCATCATCACAGTCGATGCGATAGATAGGTGGCCTCAATAGGTTTCAGCCACCGCTTGCTGGATATATATTTACCGCTCTCGGTGGCTTGCTAGATCGTAGTAGCAATGGCTCCGATCGTTGTAACCGCTGTACCTCCACCCCTACCACCCAAGATCAAGCGTCCTCCTCTGCCAACAGTACAGGCAAATGGCGCTTCTTCTCAGCAGTCGTCATCTCCCTCTATGTCGGCCAAGAAGCCGCCTTCGATCGCTGCCGCTAAAAACAACCAGCCCTCAAATTCAACAAGTACAAGCGTGAATGGCGTATCTAGTGGTTTAACCCGTCCCACCGCGCCTCGCTCTCGCCGTGACACTTTGAATACATCCGGCGCGCGAGGCCAAAAGAGTAGTGTTGTGCTCAAGCCATCTGATCCAGCCCGGACTAAATTCACCCCCCACTCATTTGAATTGCGTCCTGAAGGTTTGACTTCCCCTCCCTAACTTTGCGACCGCTTTATATTTATACTCTACAGATGAAGATGAAACCGCGTATATATTGAAGAAGTTCGCTGGGAACCCTCCTTCTTTGATTGTGCACATGCATCCGAATCACTTTCGATTTGATCAGCAAGACGGCATCTTTCCGTATAAGTCACCTATGAGGGTCTTTATAGACCATCTTCGTACTCGAACCGTTCCTCACGACCTACTAGAGGATTTCACCGAGGCTGGCGTACCGTTTTACGAAGGTTGTCTGATTGTTCAGATACACGACCATAAATCGATTGCACAGGCCAAAGAAGTAGCTCGGCCGGCGTGTAAATCAAATTCGAGCATGCCTTTCTCAATACACAACTCCAATCAATACATCACTCCATCGCCTTATGCCCCATTCCCCAAGGAAAATATTAGTAGTACCGAGCAAGCGTCATCCTCTAACTCGAACAAGTCGACCGCTGTAGATGGAGAGCCAGACAACAAGGAAAATGGCGCCACAACGAATACCAGTGCTAATACTCGGGACGACAAAGAATCGCCGAAAGCTGCTCCTGTGTACACCATAGTACTTCACCCAACGCCCGAAAGCTTACATAAAGATTTAACGATCAAGGCGACGACTCCTAGAGGGTTGGCCGACCCTAAGTCTGGCGCCGACACCTCGACTATGCCACCACCTACCCCTTTATCTGCCGTCCCTCCAACCCCGTCTGCAGGTAGCATGCCACCCCCAGCAAAGAAGCGAAGACGAGAAAAAATGGAGATCAGTGGTAGTGATATCTACGCTGTTGAGTCACAAATCTTACTAGCTACGACTTCCCCACTTCACCTAGAGGTTCCTAAGAGTAAGGAAGACGCGGTTGCTCTTATAGGCAAATTGTCCGACTCCAAGCACTCGGAACCCCCTCCCAAGCCCAAGACTAGGAAGCGGACGGTGGCTGAGAGGGCTGCGGACAAAGCGTTAGCCGAAGAGCACGAGAAGTATATGCTTACTTACGATGAACGCCTCTCATCTACAATCAGCTCTAGTCAGGGGACTGCTGATGGTACGGATGGTAATAATTCATCAGGCACTTCCTCTTTTGAGCCCCGGTTCGAGAGGTTTAACCTTCTTACCGTCATTAAGAAAGAGCACGCCGAGAAGAAAGAGCAGGAGAGGATACGACAAGCCGAGAATGAGCGCAAGATAGCTTTACAAAAGCAACAGCAAGCAGAACAACAGCTTGCCCAGCAGCGTCAACATGCGGCGGAATTAGAACTTAAACGTCGCGAGGAAGCTGCACGAAACACTGCTAATATGCGTATACCTCAGGATAATAATGCCCAACGGCAAATACTAGCTCAGCAGCGTGCTCAACAAGCTCAAGCTCAAGCTCAAGCTCAAGCTCAACAACAACAACAACAGCAGCAGCAGCAGCAGCAACAGCAGCAGCAACAACAACAACAATCTCAAGTCCAGGTTCAGCCCGTCGCCGCTACTGCCGCCGCTCATTCGCCACAGAATCCACAGG
This sequence comes from Xylaria digitata, assembly GCA_022495195.1. Classification (NCBI taxonomy): domain Eukaryota; kingdom Fungi; phylum Ascomycota; class Sordariomycetes; order Xylariales; family Xylariaceae; genus Xylaria; species Xylaria digitata. The sequence continues at coordinate 107,595 of MU377092.1, forward strand.
TAAACCAGGCCTCCCATGGACATCCAGTACAAAATGGGGCGATGCCGAATGGTATGTCTAACGGAATGCCAACCGCGCAGGCCCAGCGGTTCGCTCAAGGCGTATCGCAGCCTCCTGTTTCTTCCCCTATTGCGAGACAAAACACACCACAGAATATGTCGAGTCCAATGGTTCCTAATGTGTCCATGTCGCTACCTATGTCACAAACAAATTCAGGCATGGGAGCAAGTCCACCAAGACCATCTTCTGTTGTTCAGGGCCAGGTACCCATATCTGCCCCCATGGCGGTTAGTATGTCAGCACGAGGCAGTCAACAGAGTCACCCGTCTGGTACTCCACGCATGCCGAGCGCAACTCCTCAAATGCCGCACGGCACCCCTATTAATCGGCCGATACCTACTCCCCGTATGACCCAGGCTAGTCCACCACCTGGCATGGTGACGCATGGGTCGCCAATAGGCCAAACTATGCATATGAACCACCCAAATATGGGTCAACCCATGACGCAACAACAGCTAATGGCGGCACAGCTGGCAGCGCAGCAGCAGCAGGCGCGGCAACGCGTTGTCCAGCAACAGCAGCAGAACCAGCAGCTCCAAGCCATGCAAGCCAACATGATGAACGCACAAAACCCACAATTACAGCAGCAACAGCAGCACTTGTACCAACAGCAACAGCAGCTCATGCGCCAGCAAATGATGCAGCAGTTTGGAAATGGGCAAAACCCGGGAATGCTGAGCCATGCACAGCAAATGCAGTTGCGATATCAAGCCGCACAACAGGCCCAGATGCAGGGTCAGATGCAAGGGCAAATGCAAGGCCCGGTGCCGGGACAAATGCCGGGACAACAGATGGGAAATCCAAACTTTGCCAACGCAAATGGCATGAACCCAACCCAATTAGCAATGATGCAGCAGCAGCTTCAGCAACGAGGGCAAGCTCGGACTCCAGTGAATATGGCAAATATGCAACAAATTCGAACGAGACAGGCACAGCTGTACACACAATCCCTCCCTAATCTAATTAATCAATTTGGCGGGGAAGCCAATATTCCACCCGAAGTTATGGAGAAATTTAAGACTAGTTGCTTTATGAAGGCACAACAAGATGTTGCTAGGATGCGCCAGATGTGGCAGCAACAGCAGCAGCAGCAGCAGCAACAACAACAACAACAGCAACAGCAACAGCAGCAGTTGGCACAGCAGAACGACATGGGAAACATGGGGATGATGCAACAAGGCATGTAGGGAGATTAGATGTCGGGCTCTATCAGATGATAGATGCGAAGGGAATATCGACCTAATGTCGGAGCTCCAGGAGATAACCCATCAAGTCACAGTGCGTGTTCTGGTTGTCTAGTCTGGGTGTATTTATAGAGACGAAACTGGCGTTCTAGGCAGCAAGGGATGGGAAGGTTTGGCGTTAGGTGCTCTATTGTGCGTTGGCGGAGTGAGGTTCTTTTCATATACCCCTTTCACGGCGGATTCGAGATGCATGTTTTTTTTTTTTTACATCACGTACCCGTTGTACCTGTTCTTCATCACAGTAACGTCGTTCGAGGTTTGAAGGGTACGACGGATTTCCGTGTCCGCATGCGTAATGGCCATGAAATTCTGGTCGTATTACTAGAGGGGCATGGACAGAATGTATGTAGCATGGCCCTGATTCATGATGTTAAAGGAGTTCGGTTGCTTCTGGCTTATAGCGTATCGGTATATACGATTAACGGATCCAAACAAGTCGTGCAGGGATTGAGACACGGATTTGAGTCGGAACCAACAAAGGAAGAAATGTGTTTGAAAACTAGTTCGATCTCAGATTTAGTGATTTATTTGATGTGTGACTTAGTTCGCAAGGAACAATACCTACTTCGCTTTTGAATCAAGCGAGATATTGAAGTACTCTCTTATACGGACAGTACAGACAAGCAGTAGATAGGCGATATACTATAATAGGTAGGCAAGTCACGTGTCCAAGTCCGCGAGCACGGTACTAGTGTATTTGAAATCTGAGCATCGGCTGGTTATGTAATCATAAGCCTCATCTATAATGTAAGTATGTACTGTTACCTATAATTGTAGTAAGACTGGACCCATCATATGTACTCAAGTACAAAGGTTCCAGATCTTGTAGGCAGCTTGGTACCCAACTTTAGCAACACTTTAGGAGGAGGCACACTAGCTTTTACTACGGGTAGTACGGGGAGTGCTTAGGTTCCTAAGGTATCAGGTACCCCCCCTGCAGGCGATGACGATACCAAGCCACCCGTTCCGGTGACCCAAGCTGTCATATGCTGCACTTACATAAAAGAAACCCATCTAATCTCAAGGTATCCTTTAACGTTACCTACTACCTATTGACAACCCGACTCAACCACGAGAAGGCAACAGTTGTCTATCTACGCTACACGTGCTGTGCTTCTAGCTGCACGCCGTACACGAATATTCTTATTCATCGCTACACTCTTTCCTACTCATCTACGGTCCCTTGTTTCTAATCCATCTATCCGCGATTCCTTATTACTCTCCTTCCGCTTCAATTCTTAATCCGTCCGTCTGTCTGTATCTCCACCCTGTTTCTCTAGACTCTTGACATCAGCCGAGCTCCATATCGCAACTTGGTCCACCGACCCATTTCCTATCAGCCTCTCCTTCTCGATCCCGAAGTCGCCGTACGAAGAATCTGGTCCGATCCTAAAGACCACCTAGCTCTAGGTCCACATCCAATTCAACATAACTACACGATCACGCCGCCGTGGCCTACTTGCCCATCTATCCATCCAATGAAGTTCTCCGCGATACAATACGCGGATGCCGCGTTGGTATTCTCCCTTCTTCTAGCGCCGCTTCCCACGGCTGCCATGTTCAGCTGCGAGCACGTCGTGTCAGATGGACAACAGTTCAATCTAAAGCCCCTAGGGGGGCCTCACTCTGTTGTGACGAGTGAGGTCAACGGCGACCGCATACGCAATACGACATACACCATAGATATCTGCACAGCTTTAAAAAAGAAAGGCGACGCGAAGAAATTCGATCAGTGCCCAAATGGGACTCGAGGTGAGCGCTTATAGTGGTACCCCTCTGCAGGCTTCCGAGTCATCTAACTAGACGTGCCGACTAGTGTGTGCCATCAAACGTTTAATCAAAACAGGAGAGGACCTCGATACTATCGAAACAGTGACCCCTCTTGCGGGTGAGCTAGGGATTCGGGGCGGTGCACCTCTCGACCCCGAAGTGTCGCGACTTAGCAAGGTTGATCCAGACTCGGGTAGGGAGGGACTACGCGTCGTTTTGAAAGGAGGTTTCGGCCCTACCGAAACCCATGTCATACGAAAGAAGCATACGGTGATTGATTTCGTCTGTAACAAGGATCTCGACGGCACTGAGGGCGAGTATGAATCGGAGGATAAGTACGAATCCAATCCCAGTTTTGTCGAGGCCCGAGCCGAAGACGATGGAGATAAAAACGAAGACAACGATGAGAACGCCCCGCCTAAGGAAGTGCAGCTAGGCATCGAAAAAAACCCAAGTCTCGTTTTCGATCGCTACGGCCCCAGTGATAGCGATACGAATGTAGACGTGTTGCACTTGACCTGGTCTTCCAAGTATGTGTGCGAAAGTAAAGCAGACGACGGCTCAGATGGAGGCAACGATAAAGGAGGTGATAAAGGCGGCGATGAAGACGGTGATGTAAAAAAGCCTGGTACCCACTGGGGGGCTTTCACTTGGATTGTCATTCTGTAAGCCGATACCGTGGAATAATTACTCCTCTGTCCCCATAACGTGCTAACACTACTTCAAGTGTATTCCTCGGTACGGCCGCTTACCTGATATTCGGTTCCTGGCTTAATTACAATCGTTACGGAGCACGAGGCTGGGATCTATTGCCCCATGGTGATACCATCCGCGATATCCCATACCTCATGAAGGATTGGGCAAGACGCATGCTTAACACAGTCCAAGGGAGTGGAAGTCGTGGGGGTTACAGTGCAGTCTGACAGTAGTGGCGAAGGCAGCGTTCAATGATCCGTCGTCGATCACGACCGTATTTTGGGATGGAAGGCTGGGGACTTGGCTCCGTTAACATTTGTGCACATAGCTGAGCCGCGAGTACTCAATCCGGACGGGAGACTACTCTCAGTTTTGGGCATATTCCATAGATGGGAAATCAGGAGGTATATCGATCAGGTCTATCCATGTGGCTTTGTACGGCGCCCGTTCTGTCTCCTTTACTCGGTACTAGATAGATGATGGCTACTTGGTGTATACAATAATGTACATATTGTCTCTTTCCGATGTAGCGTCTGTATTTGTTTTTTCCACCCTGCCCTCGCTGCATATTACTCGGTTCTCATAGACCATTCTCTCAACCGATCGACTCTCAAGGCTATTTCGAGTATGGTCTTGATGAGATGAATCGCTTCGCGTGGTTTGTTATATCGACACTGCTCTTTTCAATATGCTTGGCACTTCTTATCCTGCCCTCCGCGAACAAACACGCGTGCCGGCCCACTGGGTGCCCCTCCCTCCTCCCCAGTGTGCATTGCCGGGGCTTGCCGGGTTAGGATGAACAGGCCCTGGCCGGCGGGCTTTACCGTAAAAGATAGATCCATTACGATCCAAACAAAGTGGCGAAATTAGTAAAAGAAATATCCTTAAATCACTAGGTACCTAGGTACTATATATGTGTGGGAAATACTAATCACTTTATCAGATACGTATACTGCGCTCGCTCTATCTACTGTTGGAAGATTGGCCTTGAGCAGCAACGTCGACCGCTCATAGATACCACACAAAGTGCCTACACAAATGGGACCCTCGATAACCGGATTTTGTTTCGAAACTCGGGCTGATGGATGGCGGAATTCTAATGGACAACATGGAAGAGGTAGGGTTCCCATACCTTGGTATCATTGACTGGAAAGCCTCACTTTGATATGTGAATATTTTCTGACAGCAGGCAAGACAGCTGGCGGAGGTCTGTCAATTTGACTAGGCTAGGAACCAAGACTCCCTTGCTGACAGCTGAAGAGGGGCATGTGGCCTGACAGGCTACCTAGCCCCCTTGTAAGTCCGACTTTCGCTCTAGCTCAGCTCCCCAGGTACCGCCTAAGAGGTAAGTAGACACACTAAATACCAAGTAGTATACTTAGCTTGTGAGATCACTCGCCACATACATCTTACGATCTTGAATCTGACGATTAGCGAGACATCTTTCGATTTTATACCGCTTTTATTCTATTTCTCTATATAAATATCAGCTATGGCCAAGAGGCAATTATACCGGCTTGCTTTAATGCGCCCACGATTATCCCACCAGCCTTCACATTCGCAAGCCCTGCGACGTCGATTCACCTCCCACACAAACAACAGCCAAAGCCAGCCCCGAGCTCAGGGCCTTATAATAGCTGTCATTGGTGCTGCCTGTATGTCAGGAGTTGCCTACGCAATGGTAAGATCCTCTGTACAACCCCAAATCGTGGTCGTAGGCAACCAATTGACTCAATTGCACCGCCCAGGCCACTCAGAAACCCACGAAATTCGATGCGCGCTCCGTCGCCGAACTGGACGAACGCAGCAAACGCGAGCAGGGCATAACCGATGAATCGCCAATGCGTCTGCGCATGGAAAAGTTCATACGCGAGCAACAAAAAGAGATAGTATTTGCCCTTGAGCAGGTCGACGGCATGAGCTTCCGGGAGGACACATGGACACGTCCGAACGGCGGTGGCGGTCTGTCCTGCGTCTTACAAGAAGGCAACGTTTTTGAAAAGGCCGGAGTGAATATCAGTGTCGTGTATGGAACCTTGCCTAAGCCGGCTATTGCGAAGATGAGAGAAAATCATAAGAGCGTGGCTGCTGAAGCCGACAATCTAGACTTCTACGCCCTCGGCCTTAGCTTAGTCCTCCACCCACAAAATCCCATGGCACCTACGGTACACTTGAACTACCGGTATTTTGAGACAATGCGGCCAGACGGGACATCACAGGCCTGGTGGTTCGGTGGAGGCAGCGATCTAACGCCAAGCTATCTGTTCGACGAGGACGCAGTACACTTCCACAAGACACTGAAGGAGGCCTGCGACAAGCACGACAAGGACTACTATCCTCGCTTCAAGAAGTGGTGCGATGAGTATTTCTCCAATAAGCATCGTGGCGAATCACGCGGCGTTGGTGGCATATTCTTCGACGACTTAGATGACACAGTAGCCGATTCCGAAAACACTTTTTCTTTCATCCAGGACTGCCTGAAGAGCTTCCTACCGTCTTATCTCCCCATAATTGAAAAGAGAAAAGATATGCCATTCACCGAGAAGGAGAAGGAATGGCAACAGGTGCGTCGGGGCCGATACGTTGAGTTTAACCTCGTTCATGACCGTGGTACTTCCTTCGGCCTAAATGTTCCCGGCTCGAGAGTCGAGAGTATCCTCATGAGCTTACCCTTAACAGCTTCATGGAGGTACATGTACGAACCAGAACCGCGGAGTCGCGAACAGCGCCTCGTTGAAGTCCTTAGGACCCCCAAGGAATGGGTATGATGTTCGAATTTAGACCACGGGGGTGCGGTTCGACTTCATCTGTCGATATGTATATCGAAGCATCCAAAGTGGTCAGGTTTGTATAACACGCATTTGTCCGTAGATATTGCCTACAGGGCATTGATATGTATCAATGTGAACCTAGACATTAATTCATCCAAATTTGGGCAGCCGTTACGCTGATAGTGATTCAACACAGTGCAAGAGCGTTCAACCCCAGGCACCGGCAAGCTACGTAAGCACATCTCCATCTAGTGCCTATCGAACAATCTTCTTCGTAACACAATCATTCTTGGCTTCAAACTCGAATTTTTAGTGAATTGCATTCCGCCGTTCTTCAAATCTAGCCTGACCAGTTTAGCACGTCAGCTTCCAATCCACCAGCCGTTCCCCGTGTGGTGTTACTTAAAGAACTTAGCCCCGCCACAAGAACAGAAGAGTGAAGCATCTACACAGTCTGTGCGCTACATAGACCCAATCCGCCGCGCGATAACTCGTCGGTCCTATCCAATTATACACACAGCGGGAATTTTAATGACGTCGGAAAAATGGCGGTGGGCAAGAAGTACTTCATCCCATTGGAATCCAACCCGGAGCTGTTCACGGAGCTGATCCACGAGCTCGGCATGTCGAGGCGTCTGGCGTTCCACGACCTCCTCACGCTCTCCCCGGCCGACGCTGACCTGCTAGCGTCCGTGCCAAGGCCGGCGCTGGCGCTCATCCTCGTCATCCCGGCTCCCGAGGGGTACACTGCGCGCCTGCGGGACGAGGAGAAGGACGTGGCGCCGCATGATAAGAAGGGAGATGAAGAGGATGTCATGTTTTATCACCAGACTATTGGCAATGCGTGTGGATTGTATGCTACGCTGCATGCTGTGAGTAATGGGGATGCTAGGGCATTTGTTGGTAAGTAACTCCCTGTCGTCGGTGTCCGGGAACAAACGGCGAGGGAAGTGCTATATCCCACGTTTCATTTGGAGATCATGGGATCGGTTTCGAGAGCTGGGTCCTGGGTTTGGATCTAGGGTGTTATTAATCAATGCATGCTAACAACCCCTTTCAGAGCCAAACTCGCATATCGCCCGCCTCATCGAGCACTGCACGCCCCTGTGCAGCGCCCAGCGCATCGAAGCGCTGGAGTCCGACGCACAACTCGCAGCGGCCCACGCCTCCGTCGCGTCGCGCGGCAACACGGCGCCCCCAGCCGACATCACGGTCGAGGCGGACTTCGCCTACATGACGTTCGTCAAGTCTTCCAAGAGCGGCCGGCTGTACCAGCTCGAAGGCTGTCGCAAGGCGCCCGTCTATCTGGGCTGCGTGCTGGACGGGAGCGAGGACATGCTTTCGCGGAAAGCGCTCGATGCTGTTGGGAGATTCGTCCAGGACGCCGGGAAAGGCGTCGCGGTTGGGTACAGCGCTCTAGCGTTGAGCGTCACTGAGGGAGCCTAAGTGATGTTACATGGATAGGGGCGGCGGGTGAGACGGACGCGTTTTTAGTCGGCCGAGATAGGTCCGTGTCTTTTTTTTGGCTTCGGACGCCGGTGTGAGGCAGATTAGGCAATAGTGAGGAAAAGCAGCTGAAACATTGTCCCTCGGCTGTTGGCTCGGTTCAATTGGAAGCCTTCTGGTATGCTTGCTGGCTAGTCGTATTTGAGGTTTTAGACATGGCAGAGAGCGAACCTGCTCGGCGATTGCATGTGCAGACTATTAGAAGACTAGAAGCAAAATGACGCTGCTAGATATCTATTAGAATAAGCGCAAGTGAAATCGTGGGCTCCGTCTTGATGTCTCTGGCGCGAAAGGACTGCCCGATGAACGTATCTACTCAGGCTAGGCCTAGATGCTAATTCTAATACATAATTCCTTGTTGGCTTAGATAGCTTGTTAAAGGCTCTTGAATAGTATTAAAATCATCCTACGCGGAGCCTATATGATCATGTCTATGATCACGGCCCTACTCTTACTGCCGAAACATAATGTGAGGTATCAGCATTATCGCTGCCATCATATGATTAATCTATAGAATCAAAGAGCCTATTTTTTTCTTTTACAAGGGTGATATCGCGTCACTAACGTGGCTGGTCCTGTAAAATCAAACATGAACTTTCAATGCCAATGTTAGTAGTTGAAAGAAAATCCAAGAAACCCTCGCGCTCTGAGATGTCATCCTCACCACCTGTTATCATCTCGAGCCCGCTGGGGCCTCATTAGTGTTTATATATCTAGGGAACATGATAGGCGTAAGCCGGCGATTGCAGAAGCAAGAATATCCAAGAGCACGGTTTTGGCACGTCACATGTCGGGAGCATCTTTAATCCGACATGCCTTCCCAGTTCCTTCAGTGGTAACCGTCTGAGTAAACACCGACAGTCGCGTGAATATTGAAAGTTTAGGATAGCCAAACTTCGTAAGAAACTTTCAAAAGTTGGAGTCGAGCAACTGCATATAGAGGGAGAGGACTGCCTCTAAAACTGCCTCAGCCTCGTAATACACGTCCGAGAAATACTCCATACCGGCCTTCGGCTTCTTTCAGTGTGGGCAACTTCCTACCGGATATTATGGGGCTAGCACATGTCTGGTATTATGTAGTAGAAGTCACAAAGTTACCTAGTTTAGCGTTGGCCTCTTTGCGCAACAACAAGTATTCATCATACCCCATACATTCTCTGGAAACCAAGGTGAAAAGGTAAAACACCAAAGACCTATAAGCCTATGATAATAAATGAAATAAATAGGAATAATCACCAGTTGTACCGAATAAAAGCAGAATAAAATAGTGCAATAGACTCGGTATAAGCATAGGCATAAGTAGGCCATTAATATTACAAATTATTAAACCTTTATGCTAGCATTCACAGTACTTTGTTCTTGAGGAGGTGTGGAGAGTGATCAATTGGAAGAAAGGAACGGCTCGCAATAGATCTAGTCATGAAAAGCTCTTGTTTGTTTTTCTCCTCTTCAGCTTTATCCTCTTTTTTGTGGTATGTGGTTGAAATCGCTAGTGCTTCGCCGCCGCCGCCACCATCCTCGTCGCCCTCGTCATCTTCGGATGGCGACATCAAAAGCTTGGCGTCGACTGGTACGCAGATTCAAAGCTCCTCTGTTGGCCACATCTCCCAAGGTGTTACGCAAACCTACGAGGCTATAGAAAGCTGGTCCAGCGTTACCGCAGAACACATGGTAACCGTGCCCCCAGAGAATCGACGAAAAGCGATTTTCCGGAGACCTAGGAAGTGGAAAAATAGATGTTGTCGCTGCCTTCCTTACCTGTCTGCTGAGGGAGGGAACGGCAGTAGGCGATGACAAGATGACAAGACTACCACCGGGTCAACAGAAAACAACCTCCAATGAAGAATGGGAAGCCGAGGAACCAAGTGATGGCACCGCTTGAGACACCGACAGCCAGGGTTGGCATTTAGTACTACTAATCTAGTATTTAGTAATACTAATACTAATACTAAAATACTAAAGGTACTAAATACTAATACTAAAGTATTAAAGTTAAAAATAGAAATTATATAAAAAATAGGAAATTTTATTTTAAAAAAATTAAAAAAAATTAAATATTTTATAATATAATAATATTATATTTTTTTTAAAAAAAATAATATATTTTACAAGCATTTAAACTATATAAACATATAAGCTACTTTTTTAAAAGTATTTTATTTAATAATTATATAACGCATAAACCACCACCAAACTGTTATATTAATAAAAAACGTATGGACTACAACCTATAAAATAATAATTATATTATATTTAATTTTAAAAGATTGCAAGCTTTGCTATTTTTTTTTTTTTTTTTTTTTTAGCTTAAAATCTTAGTTTATAGTATTAATATAATGTTATAAAGCATTTTATATAATTATAACATTATTTTAAGCTTTTTTATTTTTGTTATTAAGCGTTTACTAAATATAAAACTTTATTTTTTGCTATAATAAACAAAATATAAAAACATTACTTTTTTTTTTTAGTTAGCACGCAATTATTAAAAAATAAGTATAATTATTTAATATAACTATAACGCATCCCACAAGCTAGTTTCGCACACAAGCAAGTTTCGCACTTTGGCTTGGCGTACCCTGCAAGCTAATCTATATGCAGGGGTACTTACTCCACTTTATTATAACTTCGCGAAAAAAGGTCGTACAATAAAATAATTAGTACTATTAGATTCGTAATAAAATAACGAATCTAATAGTATTTTCTTTTA
>MU377093.1:0-117388 GCA_022495195.1 Xylaria digitata
TTATTTAAAGGTTTATATATAATATTATGTAGTGGTACGTAGCAGGGGGGTGGCCCATTCAATGGGGTGGCCAAGTCAATTGGGGGATGCGTTAGCTATATATAAATTTAAAATGTTAGCATTAACAGTATTATGTTAAAAAAATACGGAGTAAAATATTTTTGGAGCTGTGTATGTTTTTGCGTTGTAATTGGGTAGACAACAGGAATTGTGGGGGAAAATACTGTAGGAGGTTTAGCTTCATGTTCAAATAGTAGTTCTTCATGTTTGAATAACCGACCCCCTGTATTATGGCAGATACTAGTCTAGGCTTTCAACTTCCGGTGATCTTTCTAATAGAGCGGGGCACTAGATATGGGGCGGCTTAGCTCCCCGGAGCTACCCTAGAGATACCCCTATTCTACCAGGTACCTAGGATACTAGTGTCGAGGCATAGAATCTGACGTAGCTACAATCAAGTTAGAAGCATTCTGCGACGACTTAAAGACTTTTATCTCTCTACATGTAGTGTAGTAAGAATCAAGAATTGGCCGTTGTTTCTTGGGTTCATTCTCTCATCATGCTTTGTGCCGTAAACAAAACATTGAACAGTTTGTTGACTTCCCCGGAGTCCTGTTGACCCCTTTTCTTCGCCTCGGGTGATGATGAGGAACCAAGAAAACGCCTCATCTCTCAACACCATCGGTCTTGCTTTTCTGCATTTCCGGAAGCCATAAACCACCGCTCCTATCCAACCACCGATGCAAGAGGTAAGATGCCGATTGATAATCATGGGCCATCTGACGTGAGCATCTCAACCTTTCAGCGGCTTTCCCCTCAACCCCTATGCACGCGTTTCCGTGCCGTGCATAATAACCGTTCCACCCCGGCATATCCGCTGCGTAGACGTTATTTGGTGGAGAAGACGACTTTGATGCACTATAGTCCGTTTGCGCTGTTTACTCGAAAGAAGCCATTATTAGAAGTTACTTCTTACCATACGCGCAGGCTTCGTTGCGTGCGTGATTGTCTGTTTCTTAAGGGAGGGCGGTTTCTATCGTCTGTCTGCTCGCGCCTGATACAATTACCGTTTCTTGCGACACATTGATTGGTCTATTTTATTGTGGGCAGCTGTACGCCTTGCATCATGTATATTGTTTTCTTAATCCAGATTGGTCAACTGTGCAAGATGACAGCAGATTCGAGGTGGCCTTCTCCACTGGCTGCTTCGATTTTGGCGCGGAAATGGCCGCGCTGTCGACGATAATCCGGGCTTGTCGACAGCCGCTTTGGGGTGGCGGTTGGGGTTACCGGTGGTAAACGCCGCCACTGCCGCCGTAACATAGTCGGGGTAGCTCACAGAGACCTGTCGCGCTCGCGTAGAGATGCCGGTAATTGGGGGCGGTCATGGGTCGGGTTTACCAATCGAAAATGTTACAGACCGAGTTAGGCCGACAGTTCCACAGAACAACGCCTCGAGCCAAACTTCAAGGTGTCTTAATACTTTGGAGTCCGCTATGGACTCAGTGAGTGACAAGTCTCGAAGTAGGCGTTCTGTATTCGATTAATTCTATCGACACTCGTAGGGTGCGAGCTGTCTAGCGGAGCAATACGAGCGCACGCCTGTGATGCGCAGTACAACAAGTTTGAGGTGGTTGTACTTGTCCAAATTGCATAGGTTATCTCTGTGACCGGTCAGACACGTATGGTTGCGCCCACCGTGATTACGATTAATGGAACCAACTTTTGAACCCGAATGATAGTGAATCCCGCTGTATCATCCTCGCAAACTGTTGTTGTATCTGGACGTACGCTTCTGTGACACAGCATAGCATCACGCGCCGCCGCCTTTTACATCACTCGTATTCCCAGGGGATTGGGACATACCATGAGCCGTGTAGAGCCATAGCAAATGAGATCCCGCCAAGAACTCTAGACCAATTTTTTCTTCCCCTCTCTGGATGAGGTTAAGGTTGCAGATGAATTGAATGAACAAATGATTCGGTCGGGTAGAGACATACTTACTTGTTCCGCAGGTAGGGCACGAGTCAGGGTAGCCAGGTGATTAGCCGGTCTTATCATGCATGAGTTGCACTGGATTTCCTGGCAAGCCAAAGCCCGATCAGGGCCGTACAAGGGTGTAGCCCGGCATTGATCGGATTGCCTGTCACTCTTCACTGGCGCGTACAACGTCTTTCGTAAGCTAATCACCGCGTGCTGCATCGATCCAAGGTAGTAGTTAGTAGATGACATGGTAGGATGGACACACCAAGTTTTGCTAGTGAGGCAGCTACTGCATGGGCGCTGCAGCGACGGTAGTACTTGGGTCCCTCGAGTCTAGAGAGACCAGTGATATTTTCTTGGACTTGCAGTAAGTAGGAGATTCTGCATTGCAGTAGCTCCCGGCTCGCCGGGAGTTGAGCACACAGCTTGGCCTTTCACTGCAGGAAGCTCAAAGAGGAAGCAGTCGAAGAGTCCAGCGTTGGGGGTACACTTGTGGAGAAACAGATAGCCATTTCTTCGAAGCACGTGTTTTTATTCTCCGTTCCTGATAGACTCGGGCCTCCGCGATGTGAGTCAATGACACTTGGTCGGCTCGTAACGGGCTGATACATGCAGCGGCAGCCCTTACTTGCAAAGATGAATTGGTGGTCCTTTGATACACGCCATGTCCGCAAGGCTAGAGAGAGCCATGCCAACTAGACGGATGCGAAGCAGAAGCAGAAGTAGAAGCATAAATGACTCTCGGATCCTCTCATCGGATACTCTTGGAGACTTGCACGTGTAAAGCGCTACTGCACGATATCCGCTTTCTTTGTTCGCCAGCAGCGCCATATGAATTTATTATGGGTTTCCCGGTGGTATGATACCTACTCGGCCGGGGCCAAAAAATGTCGTGGCACGCTATGCTGACATATTAGGTTCTCCGCTCAATATCTGTAACTGCTGATTGGCCCTCCCGCGTAACGAATGAAATACTGAGGTGGTCGAATCAGGTAATCTCGCAATCTCCTGTTACCTATTGTGCAAAGAATGATGAAACCCTTCGAGTAATACTTACCGGGTTGGGGAATTAGGACTGTGCGAAGGTTCTAGGCTTCAGGTGTCGGATGGTAGACTATTCAAGGAAGAAGGTCAACTGAAAAAAAGCGAGCCAGTGCAGCTTGTATGAAAATGAGGACTGATATACTTCGACATAATACCGTATTTTTGTTCTCTAGATCGAATAGTCTTTAGATGAAGTGAATATGCCTCCCTTGACATATCGGGGATTACCTATAAGATGATAACGGCAGTGAGAGTTCAATATAGAAGCACTATGTATACTGGCAAGTATCTTCTTCCCACATGTGTAAATTTTGCTAGAATCGGCCTGTGAACCCCTGAGGTGGTCTCTTCCTCGATGTTCCCGATGTTCGGGTGTCTGGTGACTAATCTGATATCTTTTTTAGAAGTCAGCGTTACCCCTTGGTGGTCGAATCGGCGTGGTGTACTATCTATGGCTATGAAGCGGGGACATTGCTTTAGATCTGTGCCTACATGCAACCTTACTAGCCTAACATACGGCGCTCGAGTCTATCGACTAAAGCTCGATGATTCTTACAGTGTCCGTTGTCCTCACACTAGCCAGTCACATCACCTCTTGGAGCTGACGAGTTTGGGAGAGAAGAGATTTTAATTGCCGGTAGCATTGAGACATGAACCTCTAGGAGTGTTCCCCAAATCTGCAATTATCCGAGCCAAAAAATACGCTCCCAAGCCCATTCGCGTGTTGAAATAGTATTGTCTGTGCAAGGAAGTCTCTCGTTGAACCTTTGTAGTACCCTCGCATATTCCCACCACGAAGCAGATACAACAAGACTCCAATACCTAATAGAGGCAGAAAAGAGATATACAGTAAGACTCACGAGAATATAACTTGTTTCAAAGAAGAATTTGCGTTTAGAAGAGGTTCGCGGCGGGTTCAAACCTCCGTAGCCAATAGCGGGAGCTCGTCGGCTTCACCCAATGCGTAAGCGAGGGCACCTGACATCACAATGACTATTTCAGGTCCGAATAAATCGTACAGTCACTTTGTATTTCAATAGTTAGCCGGTAGAGACGCGATGCCTCTTACTATGCAGCGCGTGCCGACTCTCTAGTACGACCTATGCATTGCCAGGCTGTTAGAGGCTTGCAAACCTCTTCACCAAGGGCGAATCCTCTCAATTAGACTTCCGATAGATTTGCTCTTGCATACGCAAATCTCTGATCGGTGGAAGTCCCAACCCAGCTAAGCAATTTGCGGACCAAACCCTGACCGGGCGTTAATACGACTATAGATCCTAATGACGGACCGAGAGACTGCCCGCAACCCCAATCTTTTACGATGGCGGCCGGAGGGTGACGTGGACAACCTGCCAACGTGGACAGGTACGGGAGTTGTAAAATGAAGGAAATGATAACTCACATCCGTGCCCAAAGCAACCTAATCCTACGATATCTTATCATCGGGATATTTATGGAGAATTCGGTGCTATGGAGGCTTTTATGAACGTGCGTGAGTTTTGAGTCAGCCTTATAGCACTGACCGACGAGAACCCATTCTATGCTCTGAGACTAGAATCATGCAGGCACGTCTGACATGAACATCACGCACAGGGCACACGCGTCGTTAGCCCGCAGCTGCATGACATATATTCTGTAACGAGGCCGGATTCAGAAGCCTCCTCCGAAAGGATGTTGGAGCAATCCGTGCCTAGCTAGTCTTGACGGCGGACACCGCGGATGGTCTGTCCATCCCGTAAGGGGAAATCGATAATGCACCCGCCCCGCGCCGGGCTGCTTGAGTGTAGGTAACATAAGATGAAACATGGGAACAGAAACGTTAACCCTAACAAACTTGTTCTTTTCATTCCCCACGAGGCGGGCTATAATGCATCATGAACATCGGCTTATTCACGTTTCTAGTCAGACGCAGCTACGGACTGCATAAGTACCCAATCGTCATTAACTGGTATCAAAAGGAAAGGAAGAGAGGAGTAGATGGCTGGCCCGTAGATAGTCGGCACTTTAACCAGAGAAAGCAGGACGCCATGTCATCAATTCAGCCTGGAATTGAGTTTGTGGTACGCCAATGGTTTGCGCGAATATGTTCGACATGTGTAAACCCCATAGTAAGGACGCATGGTTGACAGGGGCGTGAAGTAGTGTACTAGGAGTAGTAGTTGATGCCCATGTTGCCGCCCATGTTGCCGCAGTGTCGTACAGTGTAGAGCCGAATGTGGCCTTCTCGTGCCAGGAGTTGACGATTCATGGAGTAGCACTCGCTTGCCGGGGCCTCATGGATATACATGGTAGGTAGATATAGTGTAGTCTCATCGGACTGTGGTTCTTTAAGGACTACCACCTATATACTTCTATGTATATGGGTACTCTTCATGCAAGCTTTGGTTCCTACTCTCTGACCGATTTCCTATTCCGTACAAGTGAAATCCTATCAGGTAACCGGTCAGGTACGCCAAGGAAAACCCGGCAGGGTGCGACGGTTTTCGGGACGGAACAGCGAAACGTTGTCAAGGTTCAATGCGAAGCCGGTGGGAGCTCGGCATTGCCGGACGACTGTTGCGGGCTAAAGTTCGAGACAAATCACCAAAGATCATGTTGATTGATGGGTCTCTTCTTTTCTGTGACGCATACCTAGCAGGATCAGTTTATGGATTTGGCAAGAGGGTGCTGAAAAGCTGCCTCCGCTAACCCAAGCCCTCGGATGATAGCCAAGCAAACGGAAGCTTGGCGTGGCTGAACCGAGCTAATACCCTCGGTACGTCGACACCGAGGATCAACTATCTAAAATATACTGGTAATTTTCCCTGCGGCAAAGCAAAGCAAAGTGTTGGCCTGGGTCTAGCGGGCGGGGAGTAGAATTACTGTGTATACCGAGAGGAGAGTGGAAAGAGAAGAGAGAGAAGTGCAGTGAGAGATACTGCCTGAGTCAGTGAATGCGAGTGGGTTCATGAGATCAAGAGATACACAGACAAGTGGCTCCATTGCTGCTGCTGAAGCTACTGAGAGGCGGTAAACCGTCGACATGATGTGCTGGCAAGCTAATATTGGAGTAGTTCACATTAGCTCTTATGAGAACCGCAGACATATACACTTGTCTATGACGGCCTTGAGGTAATGACGAAGAAATAGTGTAGCAGAATGACCATGTTGGACAGAGTAAGCATGATCGGATGATGCCCAACATTTGGCTGGCCTTGCTGCTACTCAACTATTGCTGGGAGTTGCGAGTTACTGCATAGATTCCAAATAGACACCGGGCGCGCCAATATCTAGTTCTAATTGCTGATGAGAATTCTTCCATAATTTGCTAGTATGTTGTTCCGCCACGGTTGGTTACTGGTGTTACCCTTTGCTGAACTAAGAGATATATATATATCAAGGGCTCAGGTCAAAGGATCAGAGAATATCAAAGTCCAGAAGGAAGAAGAGGTCATGGCGGCACCAGAGTAGGCGTCAAAGAGTTAGATGCAGGTAGATACACATCACGGATGATATATTTGAAGGGTCCGTACAGGATCCCCTGTATCTATCCCGTCGTCCCTTAGTTCAATTCAGGGAAGGCTGCTAAGGTTGCACAACACAACCGCGACGGCAGACGCAGAGAACCCCAATGGCGCCCGGCAGATCGGGAAATGGGGGAAATGGGGAAAATGGGGGGACTTTGGGGGAGAATACTATAACAAACAGCCTGTCAGTTACACGGCGTGTTTAGTCTACCTAGAGGTACCCCCTTCCAAATACCGGAGTATCTAGTGTATTATAGTAAGTACCTCCCTACTACCGACTGCCATCCTCGGTGCCCTAGTACACAATTTAGCTAGGAGGCGCACTAGAAGTCCCTTAGGATATGGGCAGGTACCTCCAACAGCCTCACCTACAAGGTACATCCCATGTACTCAAGGGGACTTACTATATTATGTGGGCAGATATGTACCTTATATGTTCTATGTTTGTAGGTGCACGTATTGTAGGTACCTAGGTACTACTACCTACTACCCCACTAGTACTAGTAGTATCCAATATCGAGCAATACATACTACGGCCTGCCTTATGTACTTCTCAAAGTAGAAATAGCAAAGCAATGGCAGGCGGCCACGATTGAATGACTCTTTATTGTAGAGCGCAGTCGCCGATTACCTACCTGCACAGCTTCTATGATCTACTATATGACAATAAGAAAAAGTATGGAATTGTGAGTGCCAAGCATCTCGGTTAGGTATGCTTTCTCTTGGGTGCATTGGGCTGTCCGCTCTCAGGACTGGGGACCCAATCATCTTCCGCCTACTGATTAAGTTGCCAACCCGCGCGCATTTAGTGTAATGTAATACCTACTATGGCAGCCGGTATACCTAATTGACTTAATCGTCACAGCAAGGAGTGTAGGTAGACAGAGACTTGCACCTCTGGTACATTACCTACATATGTAGGCAGCTAGGCATGTACTACTCCGCGTATGTAGCTATGCCTAATATACTACACTGGTAGGTACCTACCTAATATCTTTGAAATTAAAACAAATGGTAGGGAGACAGCAGGTATCTACGGTGGGCGTCTGAAGTAAGGGGGTACCTACCTAGGTATACTACTGTAGGTATACTACTACCTACTACATACCTCAACAACTCATCGATCTATTTAAATTAAGCCTCACTCTCTTCTCTTCTTCTCATCCAACCTAAATACACTATTTTTACCTACCGGCGTATATAGACCACTCCTACCGCCACGATGCGACAGCCCGGTTCCCGGGTCTTGGGCTGCCATTTGACTGATAGATGAGCTGACAGGTCATTTTTTTTTCGAGCATACTATGGCGCCTCAAATCGATCGAAACTTGATTACACATAATAACGACGGGGGTAGGTATAGCTTATTAGGCACACACCCATGGTATAATACCTATCTTTACAAGCAGCCATTAAAGATAGCCTGGAATTGCGGCTAATAACATAATGATAATACACGCTCGCTCAGCCCCCCAGTCTTCTTCCATATATCCTACATCCACTCTCCTCCAAGTGCGGAATATTCAGCACACTACATGACCGGGACAATGGGTACATGCCGTAACAGTACCTACCTACAATACTTAGTAGGGACTGAGGGACCGAAGTACGCTACCTTACCTGCCCTTACTATTTACCCCACCTTGTGTCCTTTTTCCTCAAGCGAAGAAACACGCCGCGGGGCCAGATTGGAAACCAGACACCTGGCTCCCCTGTCAAGCGTGTATGGTACAGACAAAACAGGTAGTACTACCGGTAAAGGCATCGGTGCTTATGCTTCCCTCCTTTTTATGCATGCATGCCGCATCAATCACAAGGGCCGCCGGTATCCCCTTCCTTTCTCAAGACAGCCACTAGTCGTCTCTGGTCGTCCGAAGCAAGGCGGTGAGGAAGGCTGTGAGCCGTTTGGCCCGTCGCCGACACTGCAGACACTGGAACCAGACCATGTCCCTCCATGTCCCTCCTGAGTCCTATGTATGTTTCTTATATCTCCTACTTAGGTAGGTTCTATGTTCCAGGGCTTGCGTCGTGTTGCAGGTTGCGCCATCAATTCATAGACGTACGTCTCTCCGTCTCTCTGTGTGTATATGCGCGTGTGTCTGTGTGTCTGTGTGTTTGTGTCTGTGTGTGCGTGCGTGTGCGAGTGTGCGCGTGCACCTGAAGGTACGTACCTAAATGACGATGTCATTGTTTCCTGGCTCTGTGTATCTATCTATATACCCATCTACCTATCCGTCGTGTCCCCGTGGCTCTGCGTGTTCGGTAAATGAAGTCGCCTATCTAGTTTTTCTTGGTAAATCAGTGTTCACCTGGCTAGACAATGGCAAAATAGAGGGGAGCAGAATGGAGACATTAAGGCAGAAATTGAGGGAAAATGAAGGGAAGATAGAAAGAAAAAAAAAATCCAACAGACAAGGGGGCATTTGACGATGATATTTAGTCTCCTGGTATATGTTCGTCTATCTGTACACTGCCCTGCGCTACACTACACTATACTATACTTATACTACATTACACTATCCCTGTGACCTGTTACCTACCTCCCGACTTAGCTACCGATTGATTCCACACCACCACGCACACACGGGACAAGACCTTATGTATCTTTGCTTGCTAGGTTAAGCTCAATAGCATTCATTCTGCCATGAGATGTATTCTATGTCATCCCTACTATACCGAATGCATTTTGTATATTCCGCTCTCTTCTCTTTCGTACACGCTACGACCGTCTCTAACACGAGCAGTGAGTAACGACGGCCCGGATTCCTCGAGTCCGCCATTACTATTTCTCTGTGCCTTCTTCCTTGTTACTTACAGCTTGGCTCTTCTTCTTCTTCTTCCTCGACACTTCTTCCTTTTTTTTTCTCCCCTCTCTCTCTTCTCTTCACCTTTTTCACATTTGCGAATCTACCATCCATTTTTATTTTCTGTCTACTTCTACTTTTTAGGAGGATAACTATTTGATTTATCCTCTTACCTCGTCACCTCCATTGTGCTGTTCCAGAGTTATCGACTTGTTCAGCTAACGGAGGAATTACTACGACAGTCTAAGAGCACTTAGATTTTGTCGGTTTAGTTTTGTCTCTCCGCGATTTTAGTTAAGCCAAGCCGGTTACCTATTGTCTACTTAAGGTATCTATTTATCTATATCTCACGGGCAAGCAGAGTAGGCAAGCAAACAAGCAAGCCTATGCCACCTGACATCTATGATTCTTCCACACCCACAACTACACCCACGCAAGCACACACATATACACACACAAAACGCGCACACACACGCACATAACCGTGGCTTGGTTATCTACCGTGCATGGATGCTAGATCCTTGAATCTCGGCCTAATTTACACTACATCCTCGTCTTCTCGGCTCGATCGACTAAATTGACTATACACGTCCTGTGTAATATTATTATACCTCACTCGGGTTCCGATTCTGGTTCTAACCTGTTCTTGATCTCGCACACTTGCATCACCCTGTCCTATCTATATCTATAGCTTGCTCTTCTTTGACTCGCTTGTGTTTGTTCTATTACCTGTCATCCACATCTGTATCCACCGTCGATTTTGTGCCGGTCACCGTCTCGTGGCGGCACTATACTGCTTCGGTGAGTTTCCCAGCTGCTGATCTCGGCCGGAACGAGTCCTGGCCTGTCAATTCATTGTCTCTATTATTGTCATTAGTCCATCTGGGTCTCTCTAGGTCTCTCCACGGCGGTGTCGCTTTTGCCACTAACACCCGTCCGGTGACCTGCCCCACCACGACCTGAGGTCGGGTTTTTTTCACCGTACTAATTGGACCTGCATCTATCTAGCTAGGCACCTGGCGCGTCTACTTCCACTCACCTATCTCTCTCGTCCGGGGGGAATACTCCTTCGTCGCCTTCTACGCTTCGACACAAGGAGCGAAGCAAGAAAGAAGAAGGCACTCGTCGGAGTCGGTTGTTGTGGTGATCAATGCAGAAATGAACCAGCTGCAGGACCGTTGTCAATAATAATGTATGTCACGCCTACCTTGCAGCATGCGGTGCAATCTTATCGTCCCATCTTTTACCATGCAATCGTTACTACCTGGCCCCGGCATGCTGATTCGTTTGTCCACAGACCAAAATGGCCGCGTTCGTCATAGGATCGAGCGACAGTTTAGCTAAGAGCATATTGACTGCAACACAATATTTGTATCCAGGCTTACTCTTGCTCATACTCCTGCTCTTTGGAGTCATCTACTCCATATACACAGCCAGGAATAAAGGAGACGTCATTGTCCCTACCGTCACAGGTCCGGGTGGCAGGCCACTGCCTGTCACCAAGAAGCGACCCGTCGACAACACGTCCCAAGAATCCGATGGACGGTTTTCTCCCGCTATCAGGAGCCTCTTTCAATGGTTGTACACGGCTGTGACTCTTACTTTCGTTGGCCAAGGCGCTGCTATCGCTACACGTGCACTACTTCAAAGAAGTCCCGATGGCGACCGTGCTTGGTGGTGCGGCGAATCTAAAACCGTAATTGTCTTCCTTCACAGTGCATCATCAAGGATTCCTTATTAACACTTAAACAGGTCTACACTCTAGGCTCGGCATTCTTGTATTTATACGTCTTCATCACACTCTTTGAGAATAAGCACCAGCCAGGACCGGTATTCATTCTCATGTGGTTAGTCGCCTTGTGTATGGAGGTCATCATCTTCACTTGCGATGCCATCATCCTATCTCAACCTCACCAGGTCATGGTCCATCTAGTCCCCACTAAATATGTGACTGTCGACATGCTGGACCAGTGGGATATTATCGATCTCAGCCTATCCTGCACTCGCGTTTGCATGGTTGCTGGCAGCGTTATCGTGTGGATTACAGCGACTTTGATGGACAGGCGAGCAGAACGTGAGAAATGTAAGCGTGAGCAGGAATACCATTCTGAAGCCGACGAGAACACTCCGCTCCTCAACTCAGGTCTAACTAGCTACCACGCGAATGGCCATGCTTCCCCCAACGTCGATGGATCTTGCGATTCGAATACTAGTGATTCGGGCTTTGCCATGGTCGATGACGACGCCGGGTTCTATCGTTCAGAGAAGCTCCCTCATACTACATGGCTCGAATATCTACGTGGCTATTCCGTCTTCTTCCCGTATATGTGGCCGGCAAAGAAGCTCAAACTGCAAATTGTGGTTATTCTTTGCTTTGTCCTTCTCGTCCTCCAGAGATGGGTTAACATCATGGTGCCTTATCAGATCGGGCTTGTTACCAACGAACTCACGGAGCATCGCAATCCTGACACCAACGAAAAGATCCCTCCGCAAATGCCATGGGCCTCACTTGGGCTACTTATATTGTATAAGCTACTGCAAGGGCCTTCCGGCCTGCTTGGATCCTGGAGGTCGATGCTGTGGATCCCTGTTTCCCAGCATGCATATCGCGCTCTAACTACATCCGCGTTTGAGCATGTGCACTCCCTGAGTCTTGACTTTCATCTCGGAAAGCGAACCGGCGAGGTTCTTTCAGCTCTTAATAAGGGCGCCTCAGTGAATTCGTTTCTTGAGCAGGTCACCTTCCAGGTTTTCCCAATGATTGTTGATTTATTTGTGGCCATCAGCTACTTCTACTTCAGATTTGACGCTGTCTATGCCGTAATTGTCTGCATTGTCACGTTTTATTACCTCCTCCTGACCATTCGCCTTGCGTCTCAGACGGCAGACCAGCGAAGGGCCATGTCAAACGCTGACAGAGAAGAAGAGGCTGTTAAAAATGATTCTATCATCTCGTACGAGACGGTTAAATACTTCAATGCTGAAGAGTTCGAATTCAAACGTTACCGGAATGCAATCAAAAACTTCCAAAAGGCCGAAGCTCAAGTCACTTGGAGCATTAGCTCAATGAATATGTATCAATCATTAGTGTTCATGACAGGGATGCTGGCTGCAGTTATGTTCGGTGCATATCAGGTCACACAAAAGCAACGTCAGGTCGGTGATTTTGTTGCCCTCATAACGTATCTTGGTCAGTTGCAGGGTCCGCTCAATTTCTTCGGCACTTTTTACCGAACTGTTCAGCAGGCCATGATCTCGGGAGAGCGGCTATTAGAGCTTTTCAAGCAACGCCCAACCGTAGTAGACCGTCCAGGCGTTCCTCCAATGCCCTCATGCAACGGCCATTTGGAGTTCTCCAAAGTCAAATTCGCCTATGATCAGAGAAAGCCAGCCTTGCAAAATCTCACGTTCGAGTGTCGACCAGGTACTACAACTGCTCTCGTAGGCGAGTCTGGTGGCGGGAAATCTACCCTGTTCCGTCTCCTGTATCGCTACTTTAATTGCCAAGCAGGCAGCATCCGAGTGGATGGACACAACGTTAAGGACGTCACAATCGATTCAGTACGGCGCTTCATAGGGGTGGTGCCGCAAGACACGATCCTATTTAATGAGACTCTTATGTACAATCTCAAATACGCCAACCAGAACGCGACCGACGAAGACGTCATTGCAGCTTGTCAAGCTGCCAGCATCCATGACAAGATCATGTCATTCCCCGACAAATACTATACCAAGGTTGGCGAGCGTGGTCTCCGACTTAGTGGCGGTGAAAAACAACGAGTAGCTATTGCACGAACACTTCTAAAGAACCCAAAAATCATCATGCTCGATGAGGCCACCTCGGCTCTAGACACTCATACAGAGCAACAAATTCAGTCTCGACTCGCTAATATCGGCCGGGGCCGTACTATGTTGATCATCGCGTGAGTAACCCCACTTTTTACTATTTCGAATGTCGATACTAATACTGGTTTGTTAGACATCGATTATCTACAATTACACATGCCGATCAGATCTTAGTTCTTAATCAAGGCACCATTGTGGAGAAAGGGACACACGAAGAGCTCCTAGAGCTTAACGGCAAATATGCCTCAATGTGGAACCGTCAGGCTAAAGCTGAGAAAGCTGCGGAGGATGCCAGAGCCGCTTTCCGTAAGGCAGAAAAGTTGATGCGAAAAGCAAATATTCCTTCCGCTAGGGAAGAACGCGAGTGTGGCCAGAGCCAAACTGGTCTAGACGAGTCCAGCAGCTCGTCGGATGAGTCAACAACACCAGGAGGCAGGCTTGCTGCGCAGCGTGAATTAGCGGCGACCCCCGATAGTCACATTCCATGTCACCCAACTTCACCAAACCCTTAATACAAATGGCCTCGGTCTCGATCGATCTTGGAGATGGGGTTCTCTCCAGTACCGATACAAGCATACACATACAGGCATACTTCAGTAATAACCTTCCCCCTTCCCATTTCCCCGTTTGGTTGGACATTGCATTGCAGGCGTTGGTGGGATATACAAAACGCTGAAGGACCTTTCATCTTGAGGGGCACTGACGGCAACTCGGTGCCTACATATTACATGTGCACACGACGATGCCAAAGACATTTCTTTTTGTGTCCTAATAATCAGTCGTTGTTGTCGGCCAAATGAAATGGCCACATTGTCCGCGTTCGACTCTACACCACTCGCTCGAATGCAGGGCAGAGGAAAGGTGAGCTCCGAAAAAGAAAGTGGATACCAACCGTGGTTTCCCGTGGTTTCAGGCGGTAGGAGGCTGCTGTCTTTTAGTTGGCTTTGATTGTGCGCTGCTCTCCTTGATGTTCTTTTCCCGTATGATCCCGTGGTCCTGTACGACTGCTGATGAGAGACGACCACGTGCATACTTTAGGCAGGCAGGCGGGCGGCTAAGCGAGATGATGATAATGCATTCATAGATTCCCATAACGTATGTACACGGCGAGTAATGACGAGGTGTGCTATCCGATTTTCCTTGACGCGCACTAGCTAGAAGATACAAAAAATAATACTGCTGAGCCAGTCGAAGAGCTTTATTGGCATTACAGATACTCTCTACCTTTTTACCTCTATCCCTAAGCATGAAAATTAATTCAACGTCGAAGAATTAAACTGAATAACTAATTGATTATATCCCGTACGTATTTTCATCGTACCAAGTGAATTGTGACGAGTCAATCAATCAATTGGACGATCAATCGCTCCAACAAAGCATATGAGGCCTCCTTGTTTTCGGCTCCACAATAGCAATGCATGCAGAGGAACGGAGCAACAAGACAAGATGGCGAGGTTCTAGACTACCCACAGTACTTGGATAGCCAAGTGTACTTGTTACGACCAATGTGGGGTAACAATAGTTGTGGCGCTCTTTTCTCGTATGCGCATGTATGTATATTAACATAACGCGTAGTAAACGCCGGGAGGGGAAATAGGGACTTGACTGGCAACGAATTGATTACTTGAAGCTTCCTCGAGGTACTGCTCGACGGGAGGGGAAGGGGAAGGCGGCGGGGGTAGGCGGCGAGGCGAGGCGCGGCTAGACCAGAGACATACATACAGAAACAGCCGCACGGGAGCATCGAAAGTGGGTTAGATAGGATAGGATAGGATAGGCTGGCCTCCTCCTCGTGTTCTTTTGTCTAGAGGTAGGTTTTGATGGGATGGGTTCCGGGGATGCGCATGGGATGGGTACGGTTGGTTGAGATGGGGGGATGCAGGAATGGAGAATTGTCCTATGAATGCGAGACTTGGGTGGTGTGGATCGATGGTGGCGGCCCCCGCTCATCCGGGTCACCCTTCTCTCTTCAAGCCTGGGCTGTCTTTGCTTTGTGGCACCATTGTTGTTCTTGTTGTTGTTAGGGTAGGTTAGCTTATATTGGCGAGGTTTGGATGGTAACTTGCGTGATTGGCTGGCGGCTTGGTTTTAGTTTGGAAACTATTTATTTTTACCCGCTCAGAGTAGTATGCGCCTGCACACTACTACCACTATGCTATACCTATTTCTCACTTCCCTTCCTTGCGCTCGGTATCTTTATACGATCTCACCCTTTCCATGGCAGGCGAATGACGTCCAGAGGATGACACAGTAGATAGCACCATCTTCCGACTTCGTTATCCACTGCGTATACTCTGTAGGCGGCAGGTGTTGGTTCCGCATGCATGTAACATACTTACCAAACCAAGTGCGTAGGCGTGTTGTCACGGTGTTGACCTATACATAGTGTACATGATTCATTCGAGGGGGGTGTGTGTATAAATCTGTAGAACATACTTGTGATAGCTAAATAGAGGAGCCACGGAGGTTGGCGCATGATAGGTTTAACAAAGTTGTATGGATAGTTAGGATACCATAACTGGCCCGATGGGGGAGGTGACGATCTGGACTAGCCCTCTGGCAACGAAATGAGATATAGGTATTTTGCGTCTTTCTTTTCTAGCTATCTAGTTGTTCACGGAGAAGTAATCACTTCTTTTCTTTTCTTCTTTATTAGGCGTTAGGGACAACAGGCAAGGAGGAGAGGAGGGTATAAATCTGTAAAGTGTGAAAAGCATTTCTTTAGTTGATATCCATATTCGCATGTAGGATGATGGGCAGTAATTTGGGGTTGATAGAAGCACAGGAAGAGAAGAAAGGCTTGTCGTATTAACATAGTTCTTTCGTTTTCTTGGCATTCACGCCCCGTAGATATGGGAAAGCCCCGAATCCGATTTCCATGCTTGATAGCGCTTTTCTGTTAAATATATTCTATGTTGTTTTGAGTATCTCGAAAGACCTTCTGTTGTTATCTTCAATCTTATACAATATTATATTTGTATCGACGTGTACCATGTTACAATCATGACGCATTGTCGAAATTGGGGAGCACGTGTGTGAATGAACGCTTCATTTGCCATGGCCGAGCCTTAGATATCATCTCATACTTGCCATATTTTAGGAAGAATAGAAAAATATAGGGATGAATAAAGGGGGATATTGAAATTCTAAACTAGCCTAAGAAGTCATTCCTTGCCATAGCATTATGTGACCCAAAAACAAGAATTGTAGTGGCTAGGCGTCTACATAAGGAGCCATGGATAGGTCAGTATCTCCAGATCCGGGTATATTTCAAAGTTTTGCGTGTTAGTATAATAAAACGGGCTCGGTGACCGTTTTACTCCCTTCCCTAGCAAGAGCCATTTACAGAACCAAGGGGAGATTTCGAAGTATCAGGATTTTCAAGGAGACAAGTTGGCACTGCACATGGCTAATATATCGTGGAAACAACCAAAAAAATTGAAAAAATGGGCTAGCCATGGTTCGTGTTCTTGCTAATTAGCTATTATGTAGGTGGCAATGATAATACAGGAAACGAAGGTTCAAAATTCAACTCGTAACGCGTTTCATCCTACCCACCGGCCTCCCAGTAGTTGCGTGACCCTTTCATCGTCATGGCTTATCATCATATCTCAAGTTACAGTAACAACCCATCGCCGAATAACTACTTATTTGTGAGGCCTAGTGGGATTACTAAAGTTGCTGACATAAACAGCAACTGCACAAAGTCCATTATATGCGTCATCCCCTGCTATCTTCCCAGCCGTCCGAGAGTTACACTTCCGAAACTGAAACTGGCATGGGCCACTGTAGCTACTAGCGAACAGATTTGTATGTGGATGCTTTTCTGCTTCAACACTGATCGTGGCCCTCAGAACGCTAATCGAGTGCACCTGAATTTGATCATGTGGGTTTGCGTTTACTGCTTGCACTGCTACGGCGAACATTTTCCTGTCGTATATGCCGCTTTATCGAATGCTTGACGGCACATGACCCCAAGTAGGGGTCATGAATAATAATCGTCGCACCGAATGTAACCTACCGGGTTGACTTCTTCTTAGAGGCGGTTCCGTTCGGGCGGCTCACAACAGAGCCATTAGCGTGGCCGTTGGCACCAGTAGCCTTGCCATTGTTGGCTTCAATCTCCTCCGGTTCAGACATATCGGCTTCGGATCGATCGTCTTCAGCTGTTTGGTATACCACAAAGCGGTAGGCAATCCTAACAATGAAGAACCACCAGAACAAGTTTAGGGCCTGGAGCGAGGAAAGCAACGCAAGCGTAATAACGAAGGAGATATCGCACTTGTACTGTTGAGTTTCCCAGTTGAGCTCATATGGGCCAACCGTCTTGAATTCGGTGAAGAGGGACCAAAGGATGCGAAGATTCAGGTAGTGTCGCAGGTAGGCCCAAACACACATGAACACGAAGAAATACGGCCCCGTTGCCCAGTGATCAATATAATTAAGAGTTTTTGAGGTCTATCCAATATCCGTTAGTTCATGTCCCATCTTGGATTATTCGGCAGAGCTCAAATTCGGCCCAAGTCCTGACTTACCGCCAAGAAGAAATCGCTGATATCGTGAGTTATATAGACAGCAAGGCCCATGTAGGTAAAATGGAATCGATAGCTAAGTCCAATCAAAGCCAAGCTAACGATGTGGTGTCCAACAAGCTCCTTAAAATCCTTCCTCCGTTCCTCTAAGCCTAGCAACAGCACAATCGCCTGCTGAGCCCAGTATGCAGCCTCGAAAAGATAATAAAATTTGAATTCGGCGGCGTGGGTCTTGTGGGGGAAGTCCTCGTACATGGCGCGGGTGTTGAAGTACCAGATGGGGCTGCGGCTCATGACGTATAAACCGGCAGGGCCCAAGAAGCCAAAGTAAATGGCCGTATACAACTGTTCCATGAAACGAGCTTGCTTGCCGCGAGATTTCAATCCGGCTTTTTTGGCCAGGGGTCGTAAGAACTCCTGCATGATGAACTCGCGGGTAAAAGAAAGCACGACAGTGTAGAAGGTCACAAAGGCAATGTCCCAGGGGCCTTTGCCATACTGGATCGGCGTGCTGGGATCGGCGCCAGGCTCTCGTGGTAGCTTATAGGAGAGGAAGATGAAGCGGTGGACTGGGTTCGATTCGGAGGGATTGACGACATAAACAGAACCAAAGACAAGTAATATGATGAGCGGCAAGACCCAGGTATGCTTGAGGGCAAAGTGCTTAAAGCGACGTAGCAAGGAGCGTGCCTTGCGGCGTTTGGAGCCCCGCTTAGCAATGCCGTCAGCGGCGGATGACCTGGGTGGGGAGGCAGAGAGATTATTCTGCAGGCTCGCGAGGCTCGTAAGACTAGGAGCACCGGTATCCCCAGCGCGTATCTCGGCTGGTAGTCCGCTAGACTTCCTAGGTCGACGACGCGCAGTGGTCTGCTCGGCAACGGAGCGCGGCGGCTCGATGGAAGTGTTGAACGGGGGAAAGGGCTCTGCGGACGCCATGATGGCAACAAGTGCAAATGGCCAATTCAATCGTGTCGCAGAACGAACCGGTCGACGCGGGATATTAGAACCGGACCGACAATCGACGATTCAGGGGAATAGGGACAGATACGTAGGGAGGATAAGGCGTCCCGGTAATGATGCTCGACAGATAGGAGAATAATGGGCGATGGGATCTATAGATTTGAATCTCGGTAATCTAGATGGAATCTGTTTCCGTTGTTTTCGAGATGACGGTGGGGGTTAAGGTTACTCGTAAGGTAGTAGATAAAGGTAGAGCGAATTCAGACCAGAGATGCTAAAGGAGTGAAGTCATCTAGGAATGATTACAGCACTGGGCCACGAGAAAATGCGACAAGCACCTATAATAGTCGAGACAGAAAAGGCAGGAAACTAGAGTTGGGGGGTGCAAATCTAATTGGCGATGCAAGGAGGCAAGGAGACAGGATTAGCACGTGTTGAGAGAGACGAGCGGTGATGACGGACGGCACTGCACTGCTCGCGGTTAATATTGTGAGTGATTGATAAGGAGGTAGGAAATTGGTCCTCGATTAATTTTTCCCCAACCGTGCATGTCGAGGCCCCAGTTTCAGTGCCCGCCCGTCTCTGTCTTACGGCTGTGTGATTGGGCTGTTTATGTTCCGGTAATTGTTCAGCCCACTAAGCCTACAATTGCACTATCTGATTGGCCCCTGGTTGGGCCTCTTCCCCGCCATATAGACATTACCTACCTACTGTACTTAGGGACCATTTACAAAGGTAAACTATACCGAGGAACTGCTACACTACCCACATAGTAAATAAATAAAACAAACCAAAAAAGGTATACACAGATAATATAGAGAGACCAATAGATAGGTGAACATACTTTTATTTAGTTATATTATTATCATCTCTACTCTTAAACTTCAACATATTAGCAATCTACGCGCCTGGATTCGAGTACTACGTCAGTACACATCCTATATGAGACCTGCGGGGCGCATCTCGATATCTGGGCTTGAATCCACGGTGAAAGTTGAGCTGAGGATGACGGTGTCCAACATGAAAGCTGCAAGATGGTACCCGTCGAGGGTCGCCGTATATCATAATAGATATTCCAATCAAAGTATCTACTCAACTGATTTTGTAAAGCTAAACACACATACTACGCCTAAGAACAAGACAATGCTTCACACATTAGACTGACTTAGCGCTGTGTCCGAAATAGGGGTCCCAAAATAGGGGTTTCAGGACCCCTCTTAGATCAGTGGGACCAAGAGGAACAATGAACTACACTTAACTGTCTCGTTATCAAGGCTAGTCGATAAAGTTGCAACCAGCTTCCAACATGATTCCGTATAACCTTGTATATGTTGGGGATCAATTGGGATCAATTTTCAAAGGCTTTCGACTCATGTCGTACATCACGCTTCAATATTCCAAGCGGTATGAGCCTCCAGTAATGCTCACATGCGTCTGGCATCTTGTCTCTTCGCACCATTTCGTCTATTCTTGTTGAAATATGTACACTAGTTCCCTCCATGTACAGTTTGAGATTTCGACCTAATCCCATTGTGCTTCGCTATATTACCGTCTTGTGAATGGTATCAAAAAGTCAAAAAAATATGCTTCCTTTTCATCCCGACAACTCCATGCAATGCCTCCTAAAATGCCTTCGATAACTATAGGATCCCATGCGCCGCGCTTTCGTCATCATCGTACGACTTTAACAAGTCAAAAAAACCCAAAATCAGGGAGGAAATCAGGCCGAATCATATCGGGCGATCAGGTTGTAATTGACCCTGTATCAGATCATCCACCGGCCGCCGCTCAGCATACATAGTGTTTCGTTGATCCCCATTTGCAGAATCCGAGCTGGAACCGCTGTGGCGCCTATCAACCGACACATGGAAAGACACGTTGTTCCGGTCGGACAAATTGGACAACGGTGGCCTCGTAAGTTGCGTAGCTCCACTGTGACTTCGGGAGAGGCGGGGAGGCGGTGAAACTGTAGTGCGCGATATACCACCGGTATTTCCTGTATCTCGGTTACGCGAATTAGATGAAGATGGTATTGGCCCCTCAGCTGGACGTTCTTCTTCTAGCAGCCGGCCGAGAGCTGCACCACGGCGCGGGGGAGCAGGAATGACGGTGACTGGTAAACTATCCGTGTCCGGCGTTGGGCGTATCCGTTGGAGGACTCTTTCAGCTTGTGTGGCGGCAAAATCTTCTATTCGGCTTCGGATATCCCACCTAGAAAAGGCCTCGTGGTCTCGTTGTGGCGTATCCTGCTTTGGCATAGTATGTGGTAAGACTTCTGCAGGCGGGTCGCGACTTTTGCGGTGGAACGGATGCCTAGGCAACCAAGATCCCCAATTCTTATCAGGTTCAGGATCCAATCTGTCCAGTCTAGTAGTTGTAGGACTTAGTTGTATTACAGGCACATCAGTAGTTGATTCGACCTTTTCCACCACTGCATCTACATGGGAAGAAGCGACAGTATCCCCCCTAGACGGTGGCCGATATCTATCATCTGTAGTCCTAGATGTAGTCTCGGTGAGCGGCTGATACCGAACCCGATATATTGTGCTATCGGCACTGGCGGTATCTGTCCTGCTAACAGGCGTAACGGCCGGTGGTGGGCGAGAGGGCCAGAGTGGTGGCTGTAAAAACCGACCGGTTTCTCTACCTGTCGTTGAGGCTTGCGGGGCCGTGCCCGTTCGCATCCGGCCAGGGCTATTATCCGACCTTGAACGGTATCTTTTAGCAATCGAAGACATCGCCGGCCAGACCGTATCACGGTTGCCAGAAGATGGTGTACCACCGCTATCTCCCTCATCCCCGTTGCCGTTGTTTCTTACGTTCTTCCTTCGACGGGGCCATGTAAGATCCGAAGGCGTCATATCTATCATCTCATCGCCATCGAATACTTCACGGCCCAAAACACCATCCTTCTTTTCTTCACGCTCCAACGCCTCAATGCGTTCTACCCATTCCCAAACGACGACACTCGCAGCCGCCGCACCGACCCATCTAACATAATCACCCCATCCAGTAAATCTCGGCTCGGCGATATCCAACACGAAGAACACTACCGGAACTAGTAAAGAGACGATTGAGAGGGTTGCCATCAATGAAATATTTTTCATCAGGGGGTGATAGAAGGCATATCGTTTCTTTGTTATCGCATAATAAATAACCCACGCGGCATATAGGAGGCCAAGCGAGAGTTGGAATAAGTAACTGAGCGCCGGAACGGCCTCAGTGAATTGGCGTGGTTTGAAGCTGTTTGAGCCCATATATTGGAAGCTATTGAGGGCGCCGAAAATAACATCCAAGCTGATCAGGGCAAAAGCTGTCCACTTGATAATAATTTTCTCGCGCTGACGTGGAAACAGGCGGATCAGCGTCTGCGCCTGCGCCAGCCAAAGGAATGTGTCCGAGATCAATTGAATGATCTTGAGTTGTGTTCCGCCAAGTACCTGTGTTTGTAGCTTGTGCGCGTCCTGATAGCCTTGGCTGTACTGGTCCTCGGCGACGCGAAATGTATCAACAGTCGCAATAGTAAGTGATACGGCGACAAGGAGCGTCGCGATTTTCTGAAGCCACGGACGATCACCAATGGTAATGCCGTTTGAATGGCCGTTAGTAAAGCCGCCGCGCCCCAGGGTAACAACGCCACCGTCTAGAAACGACCTTGGCGCGATTACAAGCATGATCAGGAGCATATAGGCAAGGACGGTAGTCGCAGCGAGGACATAACATGACGGAAATATCGTTGCATAGAATGGAGTTCGGAAATCTGAATAATCGGGCGCCTCTAACGATCCAGTCTCGTCCGTGCTCACACCCCCAGTGACAATAATGGCGCGATGGGCCAAGGCCGCGACCGTAGCTGTAGCGCAGGGAGGCAAGTAGACGGCATTGGCTGCGAGTATCGTGGGTGTGGCGCCTACAATAGAAAACACACCGCTCGCTGCAAATGTTAGTGGCGCACAGGGCGCCGACATACTCAACGTCGTGGTCATGAAGGTTATGGGAAGGCCTAAGTTGAGGAAGTGGTTCCAAAGCTGCTTCGGGAAACGACAGTCCGGGCACAGCCACGGAGAAATTGAGCGAAGAACGTGTTATTGCAAGGTGTTCGCCATGGGATGGAAGGACGGCCCCTTCGAGGGCTGTGGAAAAGCACACAGTCGTGATCGATTCGCGTCGCACCACTCCGTCTTGTGTGGCAGTATTGCTCTGTAAAGTCGCCGAGGAGTGACTTCTCTCCTGTGTTACTACCGCTCTCTTCCTATGCTGCCTCGAAGTCGAATATATACCGATTAGTCGATTATGCGGAATAATGGAATCAAGACCGTCGTTATATCGTCGTCGTATTATTCGTTGTAGCGTAGTTGGATTTGAGTGTTCGAGAAGATGGTTGAAGGCTGGGCGCCGAGAAAGAGAGATCGTTAAACATTTGGCAACAGGAAATAGGAGAGGTGCCAGGGAAAAGGGCTGGCCTGGGTATGGGGGAGCCAGTGTTTGGTGGCATTGATATGAGTGGGGCTGCTTACTTCTCGTCTACCGCCCATAGTACCTCCATCTACCTGCACTATGCAGTGGGTACCTAGCATACCGGCTGTACTAACCCACCTACATAGTAAGTACCTACATACATTAGTACCCGTCCAAGTAACATACCTTGGTATATACGCACATATATGCACATACCTCACCGGCCGATATCTGCACCCACTGTAACTATGTAGGTAGTATACAGAAGGAATTGCATTTAGATACACCAGGTATCTACACTACCCGGACACTCATATGCAGGAAGGATGTAGTAGTGTCTGCAGTGTAGAGGATGTACACGATTAGTAGTGCAGTGTAGGATGGTCAAGATGGTCAGACCGGCCCAAGTACATGTAAGCCCGGTGGAGTTGCGCACAAGTAGTAGGTAGCGCACACTCGGTTAGCTTTCAAATGAAAGTCGAGGACTCTAGAAACGAATGACAGTAAAACAGAACATGGAATCCCGAATGTTTTTCGTCTCTAGTATATTCCGCGCTTTAAGAGGCATGTTTGGTGGTGCATACACAATGGCCTTTGTCGGGTGAAACGCTTCATGAGGTACAGATGTAACCCGTGTACACCATTTCACTGTTTCGACGCGCGTCGATCGACCACGGGGAAGCAACAAGTGATCCGATTCTTTCATAACAATGGCTCACACCCAAGATGTTCAACCAAACCCTCCAGCGAATACACTACATGTACTAATCAGTGGCTTCAAATCAAGAGCCCGTCGTGTTCAATAGCTGCGGCTCGTCAGGTTGTCTTTATCAAAGGTCTAGAACGAAGTGCGGAACTGAATATGTATGTTAGGTACCTTAGGTAGTGCGTACATAGTAGAGACCACTGCAGTGTTATCTATTACACTATATACTTAAGGTACATATATGTGTGGTATTTCAAATCTAATGCCTACCTACCTAGATGAGGGAGGTAGGTAGATATCCATATATATCAATATACCCCAGGTACCTACATGTACATCATCGTGTAGTGCACTGTACATTCTAATCAACAACTGCCTAGGGCCGTAATAGCCGGTCGTAAAGAAGCCGATCCGTACGATTGGATCTCTAGCTTGGTCAAGTGTGTAGATAATCACGTGCAAAACAACAAGAGGATATACAAGATATAAGAGAAGGAAAGAATTGAGATCGTTAAGAGAAAAATACAATAGGAAACATTCAATTCAGATATTTTATTGCTTATTGCAATAGTGCACCCCCTTCTTACCCCATCAACTTGAGGCAGCGCGACATGGAATTGATGTAGTGTGGTAGTGTAGTGTACAGTGTGTAGCATATAAAGGGTAAAATCATCTTGTACACAAAAGCATCATTTTACATTCGCATTCTTCATTTACCCAACATAGTGATAATCTTCAAGAATTTCTCAGGATCATAGAAATCAATTTTTCTCTAGCATACACTAGACGCGCAACTTATAGGGCATCTACGAACAAATCTTGTTTATTATCCTGCAATCTGGTCACACACAGACGCACACATGTAGACTGCCTTCCCGTTCCCCGCAATCTGCCCGCAATCTGCCCGCAATAGACCGAATTATGGCTTGCACATGATCAGTGCGCGCAGCTTCATCGCCAAGAGGCTTGGACTGGACACCTACACGACCCAAGGTACCCAAGCCAGACGCCCCAAGCCATATGTTTGCCGTAGCGTCGTGTACTGGCCTATTGCTACCTACTCGCTAGTCTGCTAATCTATTTTTCCTCCAATCAAATAATCGCTAAGTAGGCTTTATAGGTATTCTATAGTGCAGTTTTCGCATTTGCCGTCCACCGTTAACTGTCATGTTATCCTAGGTACTTGGCAAAGCTTGTCACTCGTGGAGGCATGTCTTGGCATCACTCGAGAAAGACCAAGTTTCCCGATACCCGTCTTGGCTGATTCTGTCACAGGGATCAACGACAAGGAGCCAGACAGTCGATAGAGGAGAGCCGCGGTTGAGATGAAGATGTATGGCCAATACATATTGTCGAAGTTCATGACATTATGTTGCCCGGCCAGTACCCGGCTATGTCATGATTTGGCCGTTAGCCTGTGGTTAACCCCAAAGTGCTGATCATCATGCCAAATATTGGATTGATTTTCGCTCCATTAGTTGCTCTTTTCCGTGTTTGTACTCGTTAGAGTGTTCAATCCTTAGAACATTGGGGTAGATAGTGTGTAACAACTGGAGGGCATAAAGGGACGGCCCGGAGGGTACACTGAGGCTTGACTAGCCTCGAAACATGAGCGGCAGTATTTAACCAGCTTGGCTACTATCCAGCTTAGCTTGCAGTGAGGGTACCTAGAATAACACGTAGACGAAATTGTATTGGAACATTCCATTGGCCATGAACATTTTGTCAGATGGATATCTCATATTTTTCATGACCGGCAACTATTCGGCACAACAGTTCTCACAACGTTTTGTTCCGGAGTGCGGAACGCCCCGGGAGATATGCGGGAGATATGCTGTGGTTAGTCAAGGTCTGAGGCAGGTGACCACATGATCAGGCAGCTAGTTAACCCTTTGAGTGACCAAGAGACGGCTACATGCGCGTTTTTTCATATGAGCCTACCAATGCCCATTGAGTCAGTCATTTCATGAACCATGCCTAGAATGGCGTGCGTCGTATCTACCCGCCGGGCGACCTAGGGCATTCAATGCTTGTCTTGCTATTCTACGTACACACCTTGCTATTCCTCGCGTATCAAAAAGTGTAGAGCGCATAGTACAATTCGAAGGCAGTTCAAAACTATTGACACTCACTCATGCTCAATGCCTTGCCGATCATATATGCAGAATATGAATATATATGAATGTGATAAAGCTCAGGATCAGCGAGTTTCATAATAGAGACGTAGTCATATAATGGAGTGAATAACTTAAAAAGAGTTCATTGGGCTTACGTCAGATCTATAACTCGAAGTGGCCCCTGCTGTCTAACTCAAGTCAACCATACAATTGAAGAACACATCTGACTGTTGAGAGGTACGCTCTTAGGTATGGTAACCAAAGGAAATTTAGAAGTATCAAACAATAAAGAGACTGAGTGCATACCCGTTCTTCCTATCGCTCACGGTAAGACGACTAGGGTTAGTCAAGCTTGAAGAGCAGAATATCATGAGTTTGAAGTGAACAGTCCTTTAAACTGCATGGCATAAGTTGAGTCAGCAAGTGTACTGCATGTTCAGATCGTACTCTATAGTATCAGTTATATGCGCGTCTACAGTATGAAAGAAAGACTTCCTCACTCAGCACTTTCCACCATGTTCTCATGAACGTCCTATCTCGGGCGCGGGCGGTATTGCTTAGAGCCTTCGAATTCATGATGTAGAAGCTGAATATTTAAGTTTCGTGTTTCCCCTCGATTATGTCCCCTTAACCAGACTCTAGCAACTCCGAGGCGACAAATTGCTCAGATCTACCTATTCGATATTCCTGCCTTCCTCGTTACCAGCATCCCATCTCACCC
Organism: Xylaria digitata; assembly: GCA_022495195.1. NCBI lineage: Eukaryota > Fungi > Ascomycota > Sordariomycetes > Xylariales > Xylariaceae > Xylaria > Xylaria digitata. Next base: position 26,678 of record MU377093.1, read on the forward strand.
TAATCCAAATGGCTGTCAAACCTGATAACCAAGTCCAGATACGAATCCCAATTCGTACCAAATCGCCATTGATACTTGTCAACCTAGAAGAGGATGCCATGCAATTCGAGTATATGGGAATTAAGGATGCTTTGACCCTTACATTCAAGCGTACCATCCGCGTCCCGGATAACAAAAGGGACATTAACATGTTGCCCCCGGACCTAGGTCAATTCCCTATCTTTCTAGTTCAAGTTAGTTTTTCCGTAACTTACTCTTCCTTTCCTAACTCCCTTAAGCCCATCACCTATACTATTGTTCTTTAAATCACAAACAGTATGCAACTATCGCGTACTAATGCGAATTAGGATTACGCTCAGCAGGTACCAGCTGAGGTGGCTAAGAAATCCGGTATTTTCTTCACCATGTACCAGCGAGAGGCGATGTGGATCAATTTTGAGGCCCGTTTGCCCTTCGCCATTCGGATTTCTGTGGGTGGTATCAACGCTGTCTCTGGATTGCCCATGGAAGCTGGAGAAGTGGGAATACGCAAACAGACAGCGAAGGTCCAAGACTATATGGTAACGCCAGGCCAGCCTTGGCTTGACGGCATTGTGTGTGAGGACGGAAAAGTCCGCCAATTCGTTGCACAGCCCAAAGATTCCGGATTCTCTGTTGAGTCCCAAATTAATGGCAAAGATACTATCGGGGGCATCCAGGTCGAAGTCATTCCTATCAAGTGCGAGCCTCCGAGAAGAATGGAAGTGCGCTACAGGGATCTTATGCATAGAGAGACGAGTCGGAAAATCGACCTCGAAGAGAATGGCATTGGTCCATCATCCACCTGGAAGGATCTGAAGATAGTTCTGGAGCGTGAGTTTGGCATACCAGTCAGCAAGCAGGTACTGCATCCTCGCGTCAAGTGGTACGACCACCTACATATACACGACGATGTTGAAATCGGCAAATATTACTTCAAGGTTAGTCACTAGAGCCTTCTTACCCCTCCCTTTTTAGTATGTCTCTTAGAGCCACGAAATGCATAGGTGGGCATATTCTGCTCCTGCAAGCTCCTGGGATTCCAAACAACTATTATCATATGCAGATATTGCTGACTCCAGCGTTCTAAATAAGCCCGGCTTTGTCCTGGGAGTAAGCCATAACCATGATAATGCGGTGCCTCCTCCGAGAGGGCTTGCTGGCGGCATGGCCGATTATTCAACGGCAGATATGCCACCTTCATACAGCAGCATCACGAGTAAGAAATCATTCCATTTGGTTCGTTTCCAATGGCGAGGCTGACATCTTAATATCATAGATAGAATAGAACAAATGAGTATGGTAGCTGGCGGATTGAGTAAGAAGCCTCACACACGGCCCTGCTATTTGACGTGATATTTGAGAACACCGCTAATCGTTCTAATTATAAATCAAGTCAAGCAGACTATTGTGCCGGATCGTAACCCTGCCGACGTGTGGGATAAGGACGCAGCTATCCAGTTTCATATCCACATCCTAGACACGACCACATTTGCGGCCGTGACGAAGCGACAAGTGCCAGAGCCGCCCATTAGCGCTCGTACATACGCGGAGCGTAAGTGATTCTCAAGCCTAAAGTCTATCACCTTCAAAGCAGAACAATACGACTAATAAGGTCTTGCATGTTTCATCCCCTACACGTCTATAATATTGCACCTAGATATAGGATCACGTGAATCCTGTACTGACAGCAAATTGCCTATAGATGACAGTCCCTTCTTCTCAATCTGGGGTGAGGAGCCAACAGGGATCGTGGGTAGCTTTGCCAACGTGAGGAGTATCGCAGAGCTTGAGGAGGAACGCGTTAAAGCAGAGGGAAAACCATACGTCGAGGAAGAAAGCGTGCCCCAACGGGTCTCAGTCATTGGCACGTTTAAATCTACTTTCAAGCCTGTCGGTCCTCGTTAGGATTTAAATCAGTGATGAGCCAGTGAAACGGTAGCACTTGCTATTAACACCCACGCGCGGTGATTCGTGCAATAGCGTTACGGCAAGTAGCGGGATAGGTTCAACTATCCCCCAAATCTACTTCGGAAAATCAATACCGATGTACTTCACTGGGTGCGCAACACATATGTTGAAATGGGTGGGAATAAAGAAGGGGGCAAAAAAAAAGAAAAAAGAACGCGAAGCAACAACACCGAGGTTTAGATTTTTGGGGCGGGTTACAAACTGCTTGCTTTAGTGCCGCGGGCGGATAGATTTGGGATAGACTCAGGATAGACTCAGGATAGACTTGGGATAGAATACGAATGGATTTTATGGGAACTAGAGGCAGACATGCTGTAGGCAAGAAGGTTGATGATTGAGGCTATTGTATCAATATGCCATACTACGGAGAGATTTGGCTTAACAACAAAGCCTAGCCTAGGAAATGCCGTCATTCTAACTTGTCGTTGTTGCCACACTATATCCGATCAATTTCCAACAGAACGTTGTCATCTATGACACAGTCTTCACAAAACAAGGAACGTGACTCTCTCTATTACTAGTAGAGGCCAGATATTGGACAATACGTATTTACAATGCACCTAATGTCTGATCTCCCGTAGCGACATTCTAACAAGTGCGAAAAAAAAAAAGACCGTTTAGACTCCATGCTCTTTCTGGAAGTCCGGAATAATATTGGATGTTACTCCTCTAGTTAGTACGTACATTCTAGTGTAGTACTTGGAAACCCACACTCTTCTGCCATCCCAAAGAGAACCAAAAGAACCCATAAAAACCCAACTTAACAAGCGAAGAAAAAAAATAAGAAAGTTGAATCAATAATGATTGAATCGGATGATGATGCGCATGCACACAAACGATCAATGATGTGATGAATAATATCGACCTGGCTAACAACTGAAGATATTAGCCCGCTTGGCTAAGTGGTATAGCGTGTCACTAGTAATTACTAGATGTCATGACAAGATCAGCGGTTCGATTCCGCTAGTGGGCAACAGGTTCTTTACCCATCCGAATTGGTGTAGTGGCTAACATTTGACGCTCTCAACAATATCATCATAAATAATATTATGTGATGTCGAAAAGTGCCGTCAAGCCCGGGGTTCGATTCCCCGATTCGGAGTCAAATTTACTTTTTTCTCCCTCAATTGTCTATACATACTTGCCTGCTACTTTCATTTTGCAAAATCTTCTCTGTTGGAAAGCAGAGTGATGGATTGATAGTGTCCACCTACATATTACCTTCTTTCCCTCTAACTATATCCATCTTTTCTATAGGATTCATCTATTTATCTACCGAGATAAGTTGAACAAATTTACATAGCCGGTTAATCCACCCTAGCTATATTGGCTATACCATATTATATATAGGCTGGCTGGATATGAATATTTAAAAGCTTTGATAAAGGTGAAGATTAGGTTCAATATTATTTATACCACCTGTTTATCAAGCGTAATTTTGTTTGGAAAAAACTAAGCCTTCCAAAAAAACTATAATCTATTAATGAAGCATATTAGCTATTCGTTAATCTTCCCAGGTTGAGGAACTAATTGACATATTTCCACAGTGCAGAGTGGATCAATTCCTTAGAACTTCCTTATGCCATTGCCACAGTCTTCACGCTCCTCTTTTTGGGGCTATAGCTCTGGCTTCAGTTACTAGGCTCTGCACCTTGGATAATAACATCGCTATTAATAACGATATCGTCCCTGTCCCTAAAGCGTAGGATGGTACTGACCTCCATCAGGTCGAAATTATCTTCATGTTGTCCATATCTGGGAGAGAGAATATCCGAGCTTTTGAGCGAAGCACGCGTCGACAGCTCCGCCTTGAGCTGACGGATCTCGGCCGTCAAGGCTAGATATCGTTCTTTCCAGGCACATCCATGATTTGGAGGAACGATGGGCGTAGGCTTAGTGATTTCAAGTCCAGATGACTGCTCGACATAAGACTTTGTTTCGCTGTACTCAAACTTTTCGTCGAGCCCGTTAGTTGTAGATGTACACACTCTACCAGATTCCTGTTGACGAAGCTCCCCATATACGAGCCTAGGGGCGGTGTTATCTTCATGACTGCGCTGAGTCTTCGAGCGCAGGCGCGTATTCTCAATCCCCTATCTTTCCATAAGCGACTGCGACAATCTACCTTCGGTTATTGGAGTTGCCCCTTGTTGTTGATTCTGCTTAGAGCTCGTGATTTTTCGGGTGGCACCACCACCATGTCCGGGACTCACTGGATTTGTCGAGGTGGCCACATTTGCATGATCTTGAAAGTGTTCAAAAACTTCGCGGCGTTTCGATACTGACACTGGGGCATCCTGATTTTCACGTTTAGGAGGGTCAATTTGTATATTGGGCGTTGTATTAGATATTCCGGGTGCCTTGAGGTTTGTTGACGTCGAATCGTGCGCCCTTGTAGAGGATAAATGCTGTTCTCCCTGGGACTTCGCTTCGTAATTGCTTCGAGTGCGTATATGATCCTGATGATGAGGGCTAAGCCGGTCTTGTAAATCTTGACGTTGCGTTATTTGTAAGGTACCAGGGAGAGTATAGTGCATCTCCTGGTTTGAGTGGCCAAAAAGCCTCGCAGAGTTCGAGTCTTTTTGTATGTCAGCTCTGTGAGTAGAGCTCGCCGAGCGGATGCCCGTGTAACCTTTCCGGTTATCGATGGAGGTGTTCGAAAGGTAATCATGGCCATGCTCATACGCTTCATGGCTCTTAGTATTGATGTGGCGCAGTGGAGTAGTAGTATCCGCTGCTTCTTTAGTCGGATTTTTTAGCCATGACGGTGTGCTGGTTAGTCGGAGTTTCTGGAGGTCATAGTGCAGAGGTAGGTTCGGGTCATTGCGGTCTTCACTTTGCACGGTATCTCTCGTCTCGTATGCAGACTTCCCGTTTACAATTTCTGGCAACCTACAGTCTAGCGCATCTACCACAGGTTTCGTCGCCGGGGAATGTTGTTGCCTTCCATGACTGGAGCGGCTTGGGTGGCCCGGGGGAACAGTATCTGGGGTCCAATGAAAGGAATCAATCTGTGTGATTGACTTGGGTGTTGTGAAAGGCTCAAGATACGAGTTTGGCTCTTTGAACGGGACGTGTCGAATATTTTTTTCATTGCGCTCCTTGAGGAGGTCATAAGCATTATGTCCGACTGCTTGCGTGAGGTGGTCAACAATGTGACGAGGGCTGTGGAAGTCGGCAGAATGATGGCGATGAATGATGTTAGCTTTGTCTGGCGGGACGCTCATGTCATATTTCTCAAATACCTCGACCTGGGGAGGTCGGTCGAAAGCATCATCAAGATTCAAAGCTTGTTTGTTCTGCTTACTCCAGTGTTTGGAGCAGGAAACGCTATGGCGGAACGGATGGTGCCCGACATGGGTTGCTCTGCATATTGGATCGTCACACTCCATTCGGTTTGCAGTGTGCAAGGAATTATTCTCCATATCTTGCTCCCGGCGCTTTCTATCCCTGACGAGAAATGGATTATTCTCAATGGGCCGGTTCGATCGGCTTTGCATCTTTTGGTATTGCTCTTTACTTATATGCTGGTCGGCTCCTATAGCCGGCGAAACCGTAAACAATGTATTTTCCTCTCTGCCCTCATCATTAGTACTTCGCCCAATATATTTGGCGTGGAGATTCGATGATTGATGGTACTGTGTGTCCATGCGATTTCGGCTTTGGCTCTCGGAGGTAGAACGTGTCGTTATCCCTTGGCGAAAGCTTTCTACGGACTCTGGATCTGGCCTAGAAGCGGCTATATATCGGGGCACGTCTTCTATGATAGTAGGCTTGGGATGATGAGAAAAGTTGGTAAGGCCCTGTGGAGTGCTACCGGACACCTCACATGCGCACCTTTTGCAAAGACGGTGTCCACAGGAGGAGCAATGAGTCGGGGCCCAAGTCGGAGTCGAGCAGACGTGACAATACCTACAATATCCTCGGGGGCTGGCATTTCCATCCCCTGATAGCGATAGGTCTTCTATGTCTGAGAGCCAGCCAGAAGGCCTAGTAATACCATAATGCTTGAACATATCCCGAGCTGACTTCCATTTCTTGATATTAAGAGTGTCGTGCGAGACTGGTGGGACAAACGGCAAGTTCTGCGAATTTTTAGTGGAACATAAGGGGTTTGCGAAGGATTGCGTCCCATAGCTAGCAGTCGGCAAGTCAGGTTGAGTTGGGCTGAAGCATGTTTCTTTGACAGTGTTGGAACTATGTTGACCACTAGACAAGTATATTTCTGTTAGACCGAATTTGTTGCATACATGGCCCATAGAGAAATTTTTCCGGCAAGAAGGTTGCAATAAGAAGGATGGGCGAACTGCGGATTTCTGCCCATGTTGCTCGTCAGATATATGTCGATCGCAACTGTGCAAGACAAATGAATGGGTAGTGGGCGGAGTCCGGAAGTCGGGAACATCGATATGCTGTATTGAAGATTTTGCGAACCGTGAGCGTGGCGGGTGTTCCTAACCGGCAGCACGCTGGTGTTTGGCTGAGGTAGGGTCCTCAGACGATGAGTTAACTTGGCTAGATAGGAAGTCGAACCGGCGTGACTTTGACCTGACGGTTCCAGTAGGGAATATAATATCGAGAATAGGAGGGCACTTGTTTTTGCTAGGCTCATTCGCAACATTGGAACCGAATCTTGAGGGACCCGAGAACATGGCGAGCAATCTCCCGGGTGGTTTCAGTAGACTTATAAGTTGCACATCCTGTTAACTAAGAATTTGGCATAAGGAATGTATCTGTAGCGTGAGGAACCTTCGTTGGTTACTATACTAATCAATAATAGGTGAACGAAGAGATCATGGTCTAAGAGGTTTAGCTGAAACCCAGCCAGAAGGGTTAGTAGCGACTTTTGAGAACAGCTAGGTCGGCAACCGCGTTAGGTAGGGCAGGTAGGTGCATTCATAGTCGAGGGAAATTGCACATATGGACGCCAAGATGCTCAAAACCTTCTTGATTCGCTCTGAGAATTGCAGGGAATTATTGATGTACAAGTTGTTGCGCGATAAATATCCTCTATACAGTTTATTTCAGAACGGCTTGCAAACTCTCCAGAACCTAATATAGTTAGTAAAATAGAAAATAAGAAAAGTCTTGGGTATGAGCCTTACCTCCAGCTCAATCTTTGCTTCCGCAATATCCTGCTCACTGCCACTACCGTGGGCAACCTTCTGCGCCTCGGCAATCTGGGATCGGACGGCTTCAGCGCTAAAATCTTCCAAGGGATAGCCTTCGACGGCGTTGATGCTGAGAACAGAGTTTGGCTGGACGGTAGCGAAACCTCCGGAGACTAGACCTGGGAGTTAATAAACCATGTAATGCTGTCCCCTCTTCCTCGTACGTACGGAAAAACTGCTTGCTGGAGCCGCTCTCCTCGATAACCTCGATGAGGCCAGGCCTCAGTTGCTCGATTGAAGGTACGTGGTTCGCAAGGACACCCATTTCACCAGACTCGGCCGGGATGTTGACCTGAACGACGTCTTGCGAGGTGTAGATGGACTATTGCGGGAATTAGCTAGGTCCGTCGGTAACGAGGTCTTGTTTATGGAAGCGGAGCAAACAGGATCGCGGCATTGGTAACATATTATTGAACCGTAGTCACATCTCTGGATGCTATCGTACCTGGTGAGGCAGAGACAAGCTTAGCTTGATCTACGCCATGTTAGTAGAGCGACTGTTTAGGTTGTGTGAGAGACGAACCTTGTCGGGGGCGGCGTCGGCGTAGCCTCTTCGCTGTAGAGGTTGAATAGGGAGCCGCATGGCAGCGGGACGAGCTCGCAGAGCTGCGCGGGCGACGCGGAAGGCGTTCATGATGACCGGCGTTGTTAATTGAAGAAATGCGTGACGGGCGAAGCTCTCGATGGGCAAACGACAGCAGCAAATTAGGATTCGATGCTTGATGAGACGGAATCCCGGGAGTTATCGGACTAGCTCGATTCGGTACAACAAAGTCACGTGTAATGGCACGTGACTCAACTACAGTATGTATGGCAGTGACATGGAGCAAACTTAGGTCACATGATCGACTTACGTTATGAGTTTTTTCTTGCTTAAGTAATCAGCGATGACGTTGATAAGGGTACGGATTGGACTTGGTACGGTCTCTTCACCTACAACGAATGGGCGCCCACATAACAGAATTTCAGACTAGGTATTTGCTAGCAAGAGCCAACCAAGATTGCAGTTTTGAATGATGAAAAGTAAAAGTAGGGCTTTATCGTGCGTTCTTGTGTTGGTTGGCGATGCAATTTGCATGTAGAGTCAATGCTTGCCAAGCTCAAGTAAGCTGATAGCATCGGCGTTGGCCGTAATGGCCCGTAAATGATGCCCTCATCATGACATCGCCTCAGCTGAGAGCTGAGACACCATGCATATCACCTATTAGCTAATCTCTAATAGAATTCCGCCACGAATTGGCCATCAACAGGTACGAAATACTGCGAAGGGCAAAATCTATACCGTTAAATAGGGTTGGCATTCGGTATAGGTATTACCTAATGCTATAGTACCCGAAAGTCGTATAATCTGGATGGGTAGATAAATTTGCTTATTAAACATACTATAGTTGTTCGTGAGATGGCAAAGTAAGTTTTGATTCGTTTCCACATCGTGTGGTTTCATTCTGTCTCGAACCCGGCTCTCGGATCCCGGAGGCACGCCGCTTTCTACTACTATGTAGTAGTAAAGAAGCCCGAATTTGCCCGAGTGCATTGCATCATTGTTTGCTTATAGTAAGGGCCGCATGTGGCGAAATCGAAGAGCCTATTCTCTAGGACATGTGAAACACAATACCCATAACTACAACGTAGCACACATAAGCAGGTAAGACACTTGCTATTACTCAAATGGGATTCTACAATTGACGGATGACATGTTTGGAAACATCTGATATGCTGGGGACCCTGCAAACACCAACATTAGAGGTCAGCAGGACGATAAGTGCTAATTCGGTGCTAGTAATGTACTCTCCCAAGAGAAACTCCCCACCATCTACAGGTTTGTATTCAAGACTTTATGTTGTTGGAGTCGGCGCTTTAACGGAATCGATCAAAACAATCAATCGATCGTCGGTGAAGCTGCTAAACATATAATTTATACTGTATCTTTGCTGATCTGCTGTTTATCTACCAGTGCAACTGGATTCTCAGGCCGTGCTGGCATTAATCCTTGCAAGCAACCACGACTTATGGTAATTCTTACAATTGCCGGGTAGTACTATGATGGAGGATATTGGCATTCGGATGGAACAGACAATAATGAACATCACATGTTTCTACTTGTGTGCACTGGTAGTCTACGTCTGATCGCTCGCTCGTGTGTGACCGTGGTTTTCCTCCCATTGGAACTATCGTGACCCACTACAACCGAGCAACAAGGTCTTGCAGGCAGGATTGATGCGGGGTTATGGTGTTGTGGTGCCCTGATGCTCCCCTAGTCCGCAACCATTGAGCTTTCTTGAATGCGGCAATAAGCTGGATATTGTATAAAGCCCGCAAGCTAGTGCTTCAGACTGGTGGCCTAGAAGCGGCACGAGCTCCAAAGGGACGGTCTTATACCAAAACCGTACGGCTATCCTAGGCGGGGGACGAGGCCATTGTAATGATGGACATACTCGTAGTGGTGTGATCTCAACTAGTACAAAATTGAAATCCGAGATCTGGCAATCCGAGTCCGGGACGGCCCTTTTTTTTCTCAAGGTTGTTGAGGACTTTGAATGGTCTTAGTTGAGGTCATGTGAACTACTGTGAGAGATCGACGTGGACTGTTCAAAATAATAGCCTCAACTACTACCTGGGCGGTCTAACGAGGTGTGACAAAACTAGTGTAAACACCAAGTTGGGGACAAATATCCGTGGGTGGATTCCTTCTAGTGCAGAGAGAAGCGCTACCTGCTTCCAGTATAATACAGTATTATAATCGGATTTGAGATAGACGGTTATAGAAGTGACAAGGAAATTTCTTGTCCGCTGGACCGAAGCTAATAGCATGACCGAATAAACGTGTACACTAGTTCTGACAAGTCTTCATATGTATAAATAGGGATATTCTATACTCTATGACTTGATATTTAAGTAGTGAGACGCTCGCATACACGTGTAACTCGTCCGCGTGGGATACCACGTCGCACGTCCCACAGAATCACATCCTTGAACAGGACCAACGGCCTTGATTGGGTCCATTACCGGGTCCACGATTTGCAGGGTCAACCTAATCTGGGATTGGTGTTGATGGCTTGAGCCACTACACTAGGTACTTAGTACACACTAGCTTGAGCTTGCTGTACATCATCTGGCGGCGTCCCAACTTGGGCTAGCAAAGAAGGTAACATACTGTATGTATTTGTAGACTATACCTAGTGTACTAGATACTATGAGGTAGCTTATGAATACTCACGAAATAGTGTACCTTGCTAGGCCCTTATTTTTACATATCTCTTAGTTAAGCTGTACACTACAATAAATATGGTACTATACATGGAGACCACCATTCGGTACATGCAATGTGGTACCGCTACTGTGTGTACGGGATATAGTATCATTAATACTGTACTAATAATATCACACTGTTCATTCATATTATTAATAGGTGGTGGGTGTACGGAGGTTGGGGCCAAAAGTCTCCATGATCTCTGACAATAGCTCATAGTGCAAATAAATTAACCACATACGGACTAACGGCTCGGCAAAGCTGTCGACAGCCCGACTCAAGCCCGGCAAAGCATCTACTAAGCCAAAGCTTTGCTACGCTGTCGCTAGTGGTAGCTATATCTTAGCGCAATTAGTAGCTTGTTATGCCTAAGCAGTACTTAGGTATTATTTTACCAGCTGCAGGCGGCCCGAAATATTGCATGCCGAGCTGTTAGACCGTATAAAGTTAATTTATTTGCACTATGAGCTATTGTCAAAGATCATGGAGACTTTTGGCCCCAACCTCCGTAGTAGTGTGTGTATTCCTGTCATAACATGGATTAAGTATACTACTAACAGTAGTTTGCCGCCGTGCGTAGTTTTGCTGCATTTTAATCGCGCATAGTACGAGTACGGATGAACAATATTAGGATTAAAGTATTACATTAGAAAGCTGTATAAAGAAAGTGTAAGGAAGGTGACTAACTGATAGTCAAACCAGCTGTCCGGATGACATACCTAGTATCAAAATCTCGAAGCCTCGTTCAGGTGCCCTCGAGAAAGGCTCTCCTACTAGTGTAACACCTCTTGGTTGGATATCGCACTGATATCACTCATCTATCGCCCTGATGTAAAAAGTAGTGAGTGAGGGCTTAGAAGGGGTCCATATCAACTGTAACGAGCCGAGAGAATCGCTCTCGCCAGAACAGGCGAGGAAAGGCAAGAGACAAATCGGCCAGTTGATCGATTCCAATTGTATACACTACATACTAGTACTACATATACAAATATCCCGGCTTGGCCGATTTGCCCTGCTGACTAGAACTGCATGTGGGCACTCAGAGTAACCTAACCGACTTGACCGCTCACTACAGTATGTTGCATACACTACACTCCTTATACTGGTAGGCAGCTGCTCGCTTAGCGAATGAGCTGATATATTGGTATGCGGTAACATAGGTCGAGGCCTTTCGGTCCCACGGATTAATCAACAGATGCATGGAATTCCTGGTAATACGGTCTGCAATCATTCCGTACATGTGAAGGAAAACCACTAAAGTTTGCGCTGCCTCGAACGAAACTTGTACGTTCTTCACCACCATAATATATATAGTGTACACTACTGCCTCTAAACACAGTATTACTATGCAGGTAGGTACTATGTACATACAGTAGCCATACGGTAGGGATGGATACGTTACTGGAATTAAACCTAGCTACACGATGAGCTGCATCAGAGGCCGCATACAAATTTCGAGTTCCCACCAATGGTTTATTGCTTGGATGTCATGGTGAAGGGGGATTTTGGACCCTTCCAGGACCCTTTCGTGTAAATGCCTTAGGTAGCTTGTTGGCCAAGATTTCCAAGCTTTGATTAGCCGTTCTTGGGCAATTTGTCGTTATTAGGAAAGGCTGCATGCGGCGCTTGGGTTTTTTTAGTGGAAGCTTAATGGGAGCTATTAAGGACAAGCCGTTTGAAGTATGCAGTAGTGTACTATAGTATACCATACTGTATAGGGTGGGGGGAAAGAGAGGGGGGACTTGTGCCGTGCAACCGTGGTCCCGGTGCCAGCCAGCCCTGTAAAGAACTCTCCCTCAGAGAGATGAGGTAGTGTAGGTATCCCTTTTAGGTATATTGATTCTTTCTCAACCTTCATATTGCATGGGATATGACGCCAATGCCCGCCGCAATAAGCGCAAAGGACATCTGGAGACAAGGGAGTAAGGAAGTACTTACCACATTCGATAGGTATATGTAGTCATTTATACTACACTATATTACATACTAGTACACTGCATAATCAGTACACTACAGTACAGAGGTAGCGTGGTTTTACGCCGCCCCTCACAGTTTGCGTGTGTTGCTACAGTATGTGTACGACCTGCCGGTGCTACCAGGTACCTACTACCAACTGCCTACAGTATACTAATATTAAATGCCTAGTGTAGTGTAGTGGCCATCTATGATTCAATACTGTATTCATTGTATAGTTCTCAACCTTTTTTTTCTGAAGCGGCAAAGCTAATAAGCTGACTGACCGCTGAAAGGGAGGGTAGAGAAAGAAAAAAAAATTAAAAAATCGAAAAATTTAAGGAAGGGAAAACCCACCTGTACACCGTGACTTCATCTGATTCTGAGGTATGTATTACCGTACATACAGTACCTACTATTATTATTAGCATTTGATTCACATCTCAGGTTTTTGGCCCTGGTCTCTATTGTACATTTCCCACCGACAATCTAAAACTTGTCCGCCACCATCTCCCGAACTTGTTTTTCTTCTTCTCCCTCCTCCTAATACTAAACGGCGTCTTTTCCCCTTCACCCGTTATTTTCCTTTCTCTAGATTTCCAGAAACCTCCCAGCTGTCTTTGCCTGCTTTCAGCGCTTCGTGCACTATAGTATAAGTTGTACCGTTGATCCCGACAATCCACGGCGCGTGCGCATTTGGCCTCTTCGGGATTATTTGCAGATCCCTCTGCGCCACTTGATTCGACGTCAGGGTTAGTGACGGCCAAGCCTGTCCCAAGACCCCTGCGCCGCCTCTTACATGTCGCTTTATTAGCCAAGTAGTACACGGCATCTAGATTGACTCAAATCGTCAGCAGCGTGTTCCGTCATCCTGACCAACTGCCATCCACTTACTTCCCTTTGGCTGGATAGACGACCTACCCATCATTCCATCCTCAGCGCCTTTATTTGGACTGCAGCCCTGCACCACGGCTCATATCCACCAACCTTTCTCTTCAGATCCGCAAGGAAACATGATGGTTCTTCTGTTATAGCAAAACGGTCCCTAGGGACACCAAATTGTGTGCTTCTGGCTCAGAAACGAAGCCTGCATACTGCGCACCAACAATTTCATTTTACACACGTTATCTCGCGGCTTACCTCGGCCTGTATCTGGGCTGTTTTGATCCGCGGTTTTTGAACGGGCTGATAGTGGGATTTTTCATACCGAAATAACTCGCCATTATTCTTCCTCTTTTCTACCAATCCATTCATTCCCACTCATTATATTATTATTATGGCGAACGAGCGGGTCAACGGCTCGGTTACATCGAGCGTGTTGACGTGGGCTTCCCAGGGGGCTCATCTACAACATGGGCCGGAGGATGAAGTGCCCGCCGATGGAGATGAACCCCCGGACCCGGGATACGACCTGGAATCTGCTCGGAATCAATTTAAGAGGACTATCGTTCCGAGAATCGCTGACCATTCCGAATCTCTTTTAACGAAAGCGCTTCATCAGTCCGGTGAGGAGAACATTGAATCTCATTACCGAATTCCACCTACAAGACGACGCTCTCTGAATAGTAACATAAGCCTCGCATCTACTGCCGACCTTACTAGCGACACTGGGTTCACAAGCCCCACTCGTACCAATACTCCTAGTCCACCACCGCCAGTGATTTATTTGGCCAATTTGAACGGGGAATTATTTAACGCAAAACAGGGAGTGATTAGCCCTGGCAGCACCAAAAGACAAACCACGCCCATACGATCTCACCCAACCCCAACGCAGCCTTGTAGCGAGAAAAAAGATGCCGCTGTAGATGTTCTTCAGAAGAAGCGGTGTATATCTTTTGCTTGTGGCCCTAAGCCCGAAGCAAAGAAGTCTCCAAGTCAGCCTATAGAATCTACGCCTGCGATTGAAGAGAAGCAACCAAGGAAGCCTTGCATAAAGTTTGCCTGCCCTGCGAAACCTGCTCCGCAGACTAAGCCGTCTCAGTGCGAACGGCAGGATACTGACTTGCCGCCCATTGACGCTTCGATGAAACACAAAGTTGCTTCTCCTCCTACGTACCGCAAGTATCGGTCTCCTTCAGCGACTCGTGGTCGACATCAGCGATCGCCAACGCCACAAGTCATTAACCAAAGTCCGGTAACGGTTCGACCTTCCAAATATCTTACTGCGAATGCCAAGGATTTGAGCACAGAGTCGTCTCGATTTCATGAATTCGCAAGTGACGAACCTCTGCAAGAGGATTGGATTCGACAAAATCTTCCGTCCACCTGTGCTCGTCTGACCATCAATGACACGCTACGGAAGGAGAATGAGATCCGCAAACTAGGAAAGGAGGCTGAGGAAGAGGCTCTTGAGGAGGAGGAGGAAGAAGACGAAGGAGAGGATGATGGAGACGATGACGATGAGGAGGAGGATGAGGCCGATCTAGAAAATGAGGAAGATACTGATCTGATGCACGAACTGGATGATGAAGACTTGGCCGAAGACGAGGATGGAGAAGGATTCGATGCTCCATCGGGATACAGCTCCGACATCGCTTCCGACGGCTACAACACGGATAATGAGATTGGGTTCGCGGAATCTGAGGACGAGGATGATAGTGAGCTGCAACTTTGGACACCAGGTACTGGCCTGGCTCTTCGCCTATCAAATGACACGCTTGTCTGTCGTCGTCCCTCTTTGACCAGTGAGAAGTCCGATTCTTCATCTTCGGAAGCGGCCAACATGTCCAAGAGAATTCGAGAGAGAAGCCGTCGGATCAAGTTTCGTCCTGGTACACCCGAATTGCCTGATAGCACTGACTTTGTATGCGGTACTCTTGACGAGGATCGTGTCCTCGAGAATGCCTATATCTCTTGCATGGCTGTTAAACGTCGAGAGAAACTCCACCCAATTCCACAAGATATCGATCCGAGTTTTCCCACCTCGGAACCTGAGGATGAGGAAATGAAGCCCCACAAGCGTGGTCACGACAGTGATGAGCAGCTATGGATTCATGGAGAACTGGAAGATATTCATCAAATCCGAGATCAAGATGGTGAGCATCGTAAAAAGAAGTTGGGTCATACTTCCCCTAAACGGTATCATTCGCCGCCACCCAAGGCTCGAGGTCGCTCCCCGAGACGACTCTTTGACAGACACTCTCCTCGTCGGCTGATGTCACCTCCCCCACCTGGTCGGGTCACCTTGATGCGGTCCCCGCCGGCGTCTCTAGTCCAAGGTGGACAATGCCAAAACGCACAATTCAAGACGCTAGCTTTTCGCCCTGGGCTGACACACACAAAGTCTCTCCCTAGAGCCTCGGCCCTCTTCCCTCCACACATCAAGAACCAGCGCCGAACGAACAAGCCGTTAGAATCCGGTGGTCACGTTCGGGGTGCTATTGATATTGTCAAGGGGTTGGAGCAAAAGCGTCAACGCCGAAAGGAGAAGTTCAAAGAAAAATACCTTCAGAAGCACACCAACAAGGCGCGAAAGGGCCAGCTTCCTCAGCAGCGTCCGCAACCTGGCAAGGGAGCTGAGCGGATGAGGGAGATCGGGCTCCTCTCTGCCGGAAAACTCGACCCGGATCGATATGTTTTGTCCGTGTAAAACGAGCGGTGTCGTTCTGTGCTCTAATGCTCTGGGGTGCATACAGCCAAATATTGGACCTTGACGGTGACTTGTTAGCTTGTTTCTCGTATATTCTAAAGCAGTATTTAGTAGTTTATCTTCCTGCTATATAGCTAGCTAGCTGTACATATCTTTTCTTCTCACTTTCACGAATTTTCTTTGTTCTGGGGCGGTTTTTTTTTTAACACGGAGTGGGCTAGCGGTGGTTATGGGATACCAAACGGGAAAGGCATATTTAGCATTTGGATTGGCGCATGGTAACAAGAACTTTAACGCATAGAGGATGATCTGAGCAATTGCCAACTGTCCAAATGAAATGTATGTCGCAGGCAAATTGAGGCTACCTTGAGAACTTGGAAGGTTAAATTCGAAGGCGAGACTTACACAACCATATTGGACTCTAGTATTTCCATTTAGGCGTCAAATTCTACCCGATGTAGAAAGTCGTAAAGGTACCTACAGGTAAGCAGGTAAGTACTTACCTCGTCAGATTGGTGGATTGGTGGGCCTTTTTCGGGGTGCAAGTGTGGCCAGGTGGCTCCAATTGTCGCAAGGGTAGGTATATATATAGGTCGGTAGGGCGGGCAGTAGGCATCACTGCCAAATCCGGCCCTCCGAACTGCACACTCTTTATTGGCCTGGCTGTGAATTGATACGACACTATTACCTGAGAGGTACCGTGGGCCTAGTACCGTATCCATCTGACTTTGCCATACATGTCCTTCATTATCCACCACTGCAACAACCGCAAAAAACGTCAGCTTTCTTCCAACAACCCACTCAACTAGTTTCCAAGCGCCGTGATATACTCAATACATTGGATATCTCGCCAACATGTGGATTGTTCAGTGGTGTTCGCCTCCCAACCCTTCCGTTTTCCCTGCACGAGATCTACTGACACTCTCGCCCATCAATCAGTTTACGATGTGCTCTCGTCCCTTGGCTTGATGAACAAGCATGCCAAGTTGCTCTTCCTCGGTCTCGACAATGCCGGAAAGACCACTTTGCTACACATGTTGAAGGTTCGATCCCCGCCGCACCGCGTCCGTCGCCATACTGGAGCCGATGGCGTTGCTTAAACCTCTTGATCAACCCTGTCCGTTTGTACTCTTGACAGTAGAGGACTAAAATGTGTGTTTATAGAATGACCGTGTCGCAATTCTTCAGCCTACTCTCCATCCCAGTACGTTACCGACGCCGACGCCGACGCCTCTTCTCCCGTTCTCGTTTTCGTTCTCGACCTCCCTATACCAAACTACATATCACTAATGAGCAACTTGCAGCATCCGAGGAACTTGCTATCGGCAATGTTCGCTTCACAACATTTGATCTAGGTGGTCACCAGCAAGGTATGATTTGCTGATTAACCGTTAGTTCATGTTTGCCGCTAATCCGCCCCGCGGTGTAGCTCGCCGACTCTGGAAGGACTATTTCCCTGAAGTCAACGGCATTGTTTTTCTCGTCGATGCCAAGGATCACGAACGCCTGTCCGAGTCTAAAGCCGAGCTTGATGCTCTCTTGTCTATGGAGGAGCTAGCCAAAGTCCCCTTCGTTATTTTGGGCAACAAGATCGACCACCCTGATGCCGTATCTGAAGATCAACTTCGCCACGAGCTGGGTCTATACCAGACCACCGGCAAGGGCAAGGTTCCGTTGGACGGTATTCGACCTATCGAAGTCTTCATGTGTTCTGTGGTCATGAGACAAGGTCGGCTCACCCCCCCCCCCCCCCCCCTTCGAGGTGGACATATTCACCATGACAGTGCTAACACACATTCTAGGGTACGGCGAAGGCATTAGATGGCTCTCACAATATGTCTAAGTGTACGCTCGATGTCGAAACCCTATATCACGACCCTTATTGATGGTCGACGCGCAAACTGTGATGTGGGTGCCAAATGCAATTCTGGAGTTTTATTTTCATTGACAGCTTGCTTGTTTCTCAACTGTGTTCAGGCTTACGGGGAATGTTTTTAATGGAGTCAATGACTAGAGGCAATCGCGCCAAATACCAGCATCTTTACACGTACGTCGGGGTCACACCATTTGCTCACGTGAGAAACCAGGTTGCGTGATGTTTATAAACATAATAGATGGATCTCGCTATACATACACCTAGGCAACTACCGGTACCGACCGGTATTCTAACAGGAGTGATCAATGAGATTGAGGTTATAACTCTTTAGGTCTAATACTACCTTAGTAAATACCTACATATGTAGGTAGAGGTAACTGCTACAGGCCATTTTAATTTTGCCACCCACGTTCTCCTCGCTTGCCTGGTGTGGTACGTACATAAATGTAATACATACTTGCCCCTCAGTACCTACCTACACTAGGGCCCTAACTCGGGTTATGTTGGCAAAGAAGAATCAAGGTGTGAGGCTCGGGTGTAGAATTAATTAACAAGATGACAGGTATGCTCTTTTAAAGCGCTTGGACCATTGTTCTTCTATTATACTAGGTTAGTACATACTGTAGTATGTACTTTAGACTACTTAAGTAGGTAGTGCAGTGACATACCTAGGGTAAGATAACAAAAATGACGTCGGACATAAAGTGACCCCCAACATCCCTGTAAGTCAACATGAATTGAACACAGCTCTCTCTCCTTCGTGGGGCGCCACTTTGGACCTCAGGCCGGCACATGACAACACCGGCAGACAATGACGATTTACTGCCTTTGCCTCCCGGGCCGCTTTTCTTGACGACCATAATTTCCTCCCAGATCGACTTGTAGACATTTCAACTACAAACGCCCTTGCGACACCAACATCATGGTATTGCCTCCTGTTGTACTTCGGCTCAACCACTAGATATGGCAGACCTTAAACCATCGTCGTTATCATCCCCGGAAACCATTAAGCGCCGTCGCAATTATGGCTATCCTCCCGAATCTTTCGATTATACTAGACTTCCCGATATAGACTGCCAGTTCCTCTCCGCCGAACACCTTACAGCGTTTTCCCAGGCGCTCTCTGCGCCCGACCCGACGCCCACATCAGACGATGCTTTGACGTCAAACGTGCAAGGCCCAGCCGACTCGGGCTCAGTTGGTCTCGACTATACACGTTCCGGATCTGCCGCCTCTGTCGATACCGCAGGCCTGCACGAACCCGCCGTCAATTCAAATGGCGCTCAGAGCAGCATGTTTATTACTGCACAACACGACTGGGCCCCCGTAAACGAGAAAATAAAGCATGGCCGGCGCCGCAATAAGAAAATCAGCATCGGCGGTCGGACGATAGACGAAACTCGAGAAGGTTACTTATATGGCCTATTAAAATGGCCGTTCCTCTTCTCTGTTGTGCTATGGATCCTCGGGCTGGGTGCCGCCTATCTTGCTACAAGATTCTACATATTTCTCTATGAGCATTACGTCACATGGACGGGAAGGCGGGAGAGGCTGCGCCGAAACCTGCGCGCCACGAGCAGTTATCGCGACTGGGTGCGTGCTGCAAAAGAGATGGATGCTTATTTGGGTAATGAGCGATGGAAAGAAGAAAACGAGTACGCATACTATGACTCTAAGACTGTCCGCCGAGTCTACGAACAGATTCGCAAGCATCGTAAAGCGGCCGAAAAAGAGGAGGCTCGGGACGGCAGCAATAATGATATCGAGGCGCTCAAAGCTTTAACCGAGGCTTGCGTCAAGAACAACTTTGTCGGCGTAGAAAACCCCAGGCTCTACAGTCAAACATATTATGGGACGAAAAACTTGGTGCAACGGTTTATAGATGAAGGTTGGTTGCTATGTATTTTTATATCGTTTCGTGATAGACTAGTTGGCTAACTTGTCATTAGTCGAGACAAGTACTCGGTTTTTACTGAATTCGCGACAACTACCGCTGGACGAGAAGCGAGCTTTATTCAAGAGAATGCATGCTAACTTTGGCCGAACAGCGTTGTGTCTCTCTGGGGGGGCTGTAAGTATCTTGAAGAATCTTTTCACTTCTCAGTTTCGTCCTTTGGAGGGTTTCCTGGTGGCCGAGAGGAGATTGCTAACTATTAACGTTGAAGTCATTTGCATATTACCATTTTGGCGTCGTCAAAGCACTACTTGAGGCGGACCTTCTCCCCAACGTTATTACCGGCACGAGTGGAGGGGCCCTCGTAGCTGCCCTCGTGGCCACCCGAACGAACGAGGAGCTCAAACAATTACTAGTTCCGGCCCTTGCCCATAATATCAAGCCTTGCTCTGAGCCTATCACCACATGGTTTCCTAGATGGTGGAAGACTGGAGCAAGGTTCGATTCTGTCGACTGGGCACGCCAGGCTAGTTGGTGGTCGCGTGGTTCTATGACATTTAGAGAGGCATATGAAAGAACTGGTCGTATTCTTAATGTTTCTTGCGTTCCGGCTGATCCTCACTCGCCCACTATTCTCTGCAATTATCTGACATCCCCTGACTGCGTGATTTGGTCTGCCGTGCTAGCGAGCGCTGCTGTACCCGGGATTTTGAATCCTGTCGTGCTCATGATGAAGACTCTTGATGGGTCTCTAGTTCCATACTCCTTTGGCCACAAGGTATGAAAATCTCTTTTACCCCGTAGCCAAGTGCGTTCATGGAGTTGAAAGGAATTACTAACATGGACCTACAGTGGAAAGATGGAAGCCTGAGAACAGACATCCCGATCAGAGCTCTGAATCTCCATTTCAATGTCAATTTCACTGTTGTCAGCCAAGTAAACCCGCACATCTCGTTATTCTTTTTCTCATCGAGAGGCACGGTTGGATCCCCAGTTACGCATCGAAAGGGTCGCGGCTGGCGGGGTGGGTTCTTAGGTTCTGCTGCAGAGCAATACATCAAGTTAGACCTAAACAAATGGCTAAAGGTGCTAAAGCATCTCGAGCTACTGCCTCGCCCTCTAGGCCAGGATTGGTCTCAGTTATGGTTACAGCAGTTCAGTGGCACAATCACAATCTGGCCACAGGCGCAAATATCCGACATTTGGAAGATTTTATCAGACCCCGACGTAGACCGTCTTGCGCGTATGCTACACGAAGGGCAACAGAGCGCTTTCCCAAAACTGAAGTTTATTGCGAACCGACTCAAGATAGAGCGTTCAATAGAACAGGGGAGGCGCGAGACGAGGCCAGCAGTTAGGCGAGGCAGTATTGAAAGCATAATCAGCGAGGAAGACTTACAAAGTCTCCTATGCACAAACAATGCCACAGATGAGGAGACGACCGAAGCAGAAATTGACGAAGGGGCTATTGACGGCAGTTTTGACGATGTGACCGAGAGCACCAAAGTAGAGTAGATTATTAGGAAATGGTGTGCTATTCGAGTTTTTAGCCAGCATCTCGTATACTGCTCTTGTTGATCTTCCACTACATGGGAATTGAGCGTTTTGAGAATAAGCGCATATTCATCTGCTAGTTTCATCCCTCAATTCCAGTTTGAGCTGAGTGACAAGTAGCAGTATTCGACTAATCACTTTCTAGGCAAAGACAATCGTTTGTCCAAAGCCTATCTCTCGGAATGGCGCGGGTGTCATGAAGCAAGTCTAGTGAGGTAGCAATAGACAGTTCATCGCTCCAGATGAGGATTGCAAATGAAATAACCCACTCGCGAGCGTCCAATCTTCCATATAGAGCCGAATCGTGCTTGCTATTCACGCAGGGCCTCTCTGGTAGCTGTACTATCGGCACTTCCCACACATCAAACAGAATTGTCTCGCATTACCTCACGTAATAATGTCGTGTCCCCCTTCTAGATGAAAGCCACATTCGCTTACGGATACCACTCACGGGGTTCCGATATTCATAAGAGAATCACGGGGACTAAGCGAACAGGGGAAATCTCTCATCGTCAAGGTCAGATAGGGTTGTTTCAAACAAAGAGGTGCTTAGCTCGAATCGGATCAATGGTGGGCATGTCGTCGTTCTTTTTCTTTTTTTCTTTTTTCCTAATCTTTCTTTCTGCGGTCCTGGAGCCCGTTTATTCTGCGACATACATACTCTCTGCTTGCATATCTACTAATACTGCTACTCTAATACATAGCTTAGTCGTCATAACAAACGACAAAACAAACAAATGAATCCGCCTAGAGAACGTCGGCATTGACTGGTGTGTTCCTTGCTCAAATTGAACTGCTCTCATCACTCTTCATCCTATTCTACCCGGGCCCGGCGAAAAGAGAAGGTAGACCCTTGGATGTGGCGTTCCTTTACTGGAGCTGCGTCCAAACCAACTCAAGTTTCCATGGGATCTTCATCCTCTGTGTTTGCTTGTGATGCCAGGTCTCGTTTCTTGCGTTGTTCTTTTGTCGGTGGTAAATTAGAATGACACCTAAAAAGTTCCAGATGCATATTCGTACATTCGCTTAGCAGTTGAAGCTGTTCATGAAGTCACAATTATGAATCAATCCTCGCTTACAATATGACATAGAATATGCCTCGCCTCTTAGCCTCCCGCTTGCTTATAAGTAAACCGCCTAGCATCAAGTTTTGCACTTAAATTGCACTTTAGTTCTACTACCTCCGAGGCTAGCCCAAGGCAACCAACTTGAGTTTTTATTTGTACTGACAAGGCTTTTCCGTGCTATATATAAAACTGGCTAGGTATCTGGGAGCTCACCGGACGTCAATAAACTGATAAAAATGCACGGCAAAGGCGAAGACGGCAAATATGACTTCACGGATCAGGTCATCGCAGCTACTGGCCGAACTGCCCACCCGCGGCTGAAGCAGATTAGTTAGCCCCCTGGAGTCATTATTTCCCCTTTTTAGCAGGTTTCGGGCATCATTCCTCCTGCATGCTCCCGAAACATGAGCTGAAATCTTACTCTTTTCAGTAATTACTAACTCCAGCGTGTAAACAGTGCCGCAACTACTCCGACACTTGCATGATTTCGCACGAGAGGTTGATCTCACTATTGAAGAGTGGATGGCTGGCGTGGAAATGGTGAGCGCTATCTCGCTTCCTCCCCTTTTCCAACCACGTTATTCTGAGATGAGAACATTTTCATACCTGCATAAAATTGGCAAGAAAAGCTTCTAGTCCGTCAAATAACCTCCGTCTTGTCTTATCGCTGTATCTGTATATGTATTCACGGAAATGTCTAGATTAACGAGGCAGGCCGCATGTCAACCGACAAGCGCAACGAGACGCAGCTCATCTGCGATATCCTCGGCCTCGAATCGCTAGTCAACGAGATTACCTCGAAACTCCTGTTGTGCGCAAACGGTGGCAGCCAGGCCGCAACGCCGTCCACGATACTGGGGCCCTTCTATCGTGCCAACGCACCGACACTAGCCAATGGAAGCAGCATCATCTTGGCCTCGACACGGAATTCGGCGTGGTACCACAAGGCCGTGCCACTCCTAGCACATATATCAGGTCATGTATTATCGGCCTCAACGCACAAGGCCATCCCTAATGCAGTCGTGGACATCTGGGTAGCCGGCCCGGACGGATTGTATGAGCAGCAAGACCCGGAGCAGCCAGACATGAACCTGCGCGGTCGATTCCGGACGAACGAAAACGGTCGTTACGAGATGTACGCTCTGCGCCCGACGGCGTACCCTATCCCGTTGGATGGGCCGGCGGGCCGGTTGCTGAAGCTGCTCGATCGCCACCCGTACCGACCGGCACATATCCACTTCGTTGTCACGGCGGATGGACACAGGGCCCTCACCATGCAGATCATCGATCGCGAGGACAAATATACGGCGGATGATGCCGTATTTGCTGCCAAGGAGGAGCTGCTTGTTCAATTCGAGGAGAGGAAGGACGATGAAAAGGCGAAATGGGAGCTCACGTACGACTTCCAGCTTTGTGAGGCTTGAAGGGTATGGAGGAAAGGGGAATAGGTATTATAGGGTTCATTTCGTGGAAACTCGTGCGCTAGCCAACTGGGGAATAATTGATGAGACGATACGATGAAAAAAGAGGGGGATTACACAGGAAAGAAAGTAGGTCATGAGAATAGGCTTTCGACATGTCGATATACGCAATTAACATAATGAGTTTGTCTATAAGCTGATATGTAAAACTATCTCATGAAGTATCTATAGTTTTGTTAGGTTGGTATTAACTCTAGCCCGTTACTCTTCATTGGTTTCCCTTGATACCTTGGGTACTTAAGTACCTACTTAAGCAGTCAGCGGACTCGTAGTTTCTCGAAGTGATCAAACTGAGACATCAGAGAAACGGAGATTGATCCTACAGCGAGGTAGAGAACCAGTTGAATAAATCGAAACCATGATTGGCTAAACCTAGGCTCTACTCTTCCGCTAACAGCTGCTCTAGAACATGCATGTCCGCTGTCCAGTCATCGATAGCAGGGTTGGGCCTCTATTAGCAAGGCTATTGCCTCCTGTCGTGTACTGCACAGGTGGCATTGTACTACGTACAGCTAGCTAGGGTACCTAACCGAGCCACGAGCGACCAATCCGATCGCGCTATGTGGTATTCTTTTCCGGGACACATTATCGATTGTACGTTTTGCTATCTAACAAAGGTATAACTGTGAAGTTCAAGTACCCAATTGTATTATATGTAGGCGAGGTGTCTGCGGTACTTGGAAGAGATCTAGTATTAAGATGTGTAGTCATTCACACCATGACACGCAATCAATACCTATAGTGCCAGTATGTGTTGGTTAGGTAGGTATTTAAGTAAGTAGGTACCTGGTGTAAGGTGCATAATAGTAGGGGTAGTCTACCTTAGCGTCCCTCGGTCTCCTATGACATACCTGGGTACGCCTCCGTCACTTTCAACACCAAGATAGATAATCCACCTAATTTACTGTCGCATAAGTAAACAACCATTACCTAGTCTCCTCTCTAATGTTAATCATCTAGTCCAACCATCGGTCATTCATTCATTCATTTATCCCTAAGTAATTGTGATCATGGTGGGAAAACTACCTAGTTCTAGCATCCAGCTACAATACCCTCTATACTGCTGCGACTTTGCAGATCCCGACCACCTTGTCGTTGCTGGCGGTGGCGGTCCGGGACGCAATGGAGTCGGTAACAAGATTGTACGGGACACCTGGCCCCCCTTTTTCTCTGTCTGTCTCTTGATCTGTCTCTTGTATTTTTCTTTTCTTTTCTTTTTTCCTGTTTTTTTTTTTCTCCCCTGGTGGTAAGGGTCGGCCGATGGGGTTGGTTAGCTAACTGATGGGCTTGCGCTCCGCTTTATTTTACAGACCCTGCTCGACACATCCGATGCGACCCAACTCACCGAGGTCACAGAGCTTGAACTGAGTCCCAACGAGGACAATGTCATGTCCCTCGTCGTCGTCGGCCTACAGAAAGATAAACCGACAACAACCACCGTGCTGGCCGGTGTCAACTCGAGTCCAGAGGATATCAACAAGGGCCAGAACAAGCACTTGCGCGCGCTAACTATCTCCCAACCGGGCAAATCAGCCAAGACTGGCGGTGTGAAAATCTCCGAGGTCGCGCGCGATGCGCTGTTCGTGCATAAGGACAAAGATACTTACCAGCGGATCCTTAGGCTTTCGCCCCCTCACGAGGGCCTCACATCCTCCCCGCGTTTAGGCGCCGCTGCTACCGGCCTGTCTAAGCACCCTCAGATCGCTCTGTTCGATGTCCCCAGCACTAACAGCCCGCGGTGGAAAACGAGGGGCAGGCTGGATCCTCGCGTGGAAGCCATGGATCTCGACGTGATTCAGACCGGCCCCGATACTTACCAGCTTGCCTATTGCGACGATCACGACGTCTTCACCGTTGAGGTCTCCAAGGCTGAAGTTTCGGAGCCTAGGTGCGTATATACTATCGAGCTCGACGAGGGGGAGGACGTCAAGGCCTCCTTCAAGTCGTTACGTTACTTGACAACAGGCTTCCTCGTCACTGTCGTGAACAATCCCAAGTCCCGTGGTGTCGCTCTACACGGCCTTAGGCTACCCAAAAATGATGATGAAAACGCTCGGTTGGCGATTCGCGCCAAACTACCCAGTAGCGTATCCAAAGCCACAAGTCTAGCGGTACGGAACCTATCCCCCGTCGCATCGCCGTCGGATAAACAGGGCGAAGCCCAGTTCGTCATCGCTGTCGCCGGAAATGACTCATCGATATCACTCTACACTCTCGAACATAAAAGCGCCTTCGATTCCGACATACTGTCTGATCTTGCGCCATTCCAAGTGCTCAAGTCTGTCCACGCCTCGAGCATCACGAACCTCGCCATCTCTACCTTTGCGCCGCCAGAAGGATCGAAAAAGTCGTCCTCAGAGCTCTGCGTGAAGCTCGCGAGCGTATCAGTTGGCTGCTCAACTATTGTTCACAATATACCCATCAAACAGCATGTAGACAAATCGGCGTCTACTGCGACAGAGAAGCCTCCAAAGCGAGCGCGCTATGTCGTTGCCCTAAAGTCCAAGGGCGAATCACCAGCCCTCGTCATTACTTTGATATCTGTCGTGTTCCTCATCTTGATACTCACCGGCCAGGTTCTACTCGAGGCCAAAGACATCGGCGAGCCTATACTCGGTGCCAGGAAATTTCTTCCCACTTCATGGACAGTGCCACTGCGAAAAGTGCCGAAAGTTATAGAACCAGTAACGGAACAAAAGACCATCCAAAACCTGCTTTCGGATGTCAACGCGCATCACTCGCAGCAGATGGTCATAAAACACGACGACTTGGGAGCTATTGGGCCGGACGGACTTCCAGCTCTTCATGTCGATGTCCATGACGAGGAAACTCATGGACCGGCTACTTCATGGGAAAATCTAGAAAAGAAAGATCAAGACTTGTGGAAACAACGACTCAAGAAGTCAGGCCACTGGATGGAAGACATGGGTGAAAGCATCTTTAAGGGTGTTTTATTCGGTGAAATTGGCGGCGCTATTGGAAACATTGTGGGCGAGGCGCTTTGAATACCCAATGCTGCAGTGATAACAAAAAGGCTACAAGTAGCCATACGCAGTAAAACAGATCAGCCTCGGGAGGAACTGTTTGCACGGTTTCGTTTGTCTGTACTATTAATCGTGTACGAGATAGTCCTTAGCATCGGGATCGGCATCAAGATCAGGATACCATCTATCAAGAATCAAAAAAGCTCAGAAAAATACTGGCACACGCCATAGAATACAATTATCATCTTCCCACTTCATGCCAATTATAGTGACCATTATAACAGATATATATCTAACTTAGGCAACATAACATCTATTCACTCACCACGGTACTAGATTCGGCGGTAGTATTGGATACACCACTCCATCAATTACCTCAGTACCATACCCTAGATCTCCTATACTCATAGATCCTCCATTTACATGCCCGGTATCCCGCTTCCAGTTCGCATTACAGTCTCCCGGAACATACTTAGCTGCATCCATGGCTAGCGTCATCTTTACCTCGGGGCAGTAATCCCAGATATGCTGTCGTAGGCGAGGATTCCCCCAAATGCCCCCGAAAGTATCGTGCCGCTGCCACCGGTGTGGTAGCCCATGGGCTCGTAGAAGCCATCGCGCCAGTCGTCGACGCCCTCGATGTAGTAGTCTTCTCCCTCACCTTTCGCCTTGCCTGTCGTAGACGGGAAGGGCGACGATGTAGATGCAGATGGAGATGTCCATGAAGACGAGTCCACAACTTCGGGCTTATGAGCTTGCACATTCTGCCCCGGGTTTATCTCACCGCTGAAGGTAAGTGATAATGACCCGTTTGCCACTATAGTTCGCTGGAGTCAGTAGTTACTCTTTCAGGTGAAATAAACATGGATTCAAGAAGCTCTGCATGCTCCCAAGACATGCTCATCACACTAACAGGAAGCTTTTGCCTCAGCGAGTGAATATTTCAGGAAGAAAATGACCCCAGGGGTAGCTTACTGCGCGCCCCTGGCCTGTGGCCAAGTCGCTCTGTCAACCAGACGTCTTCGGGCTCAGAGCCGTCGACGCGCACTTGATCCGTTAACACGTCGACTATGGTGATATGGATGTTAATATCTGTATTTTTCTTCTTACAAAGGGAATTATTGAATATGAGGGACATGAGATATTTCTCTATCGATTTATATGTAGGCAGTAAGACTAAGGGAGAGACCGCCCTGTCTAGGTAAGGCGAAGATAGACGTCGGGAACTCACTAATGGCGCTGACTCTCCTCAGTGATAAGCCTCCGTTGCCACCGAATCGCCCGTTGACGTCCCAACTGAGAACTTATAAGTAAGCTAATGTAGAACACGGGGCGTAAATGAACTAATAAATTGTATGAAGGAGCTCGGAAAACTAACGGTGCGCCCACCCAGTCGTAATCCAAGAAATCATTGAGGTTTTGCCGCGAGTTGGCGCAGAGGATGCTGTCGGTCTGGAATATCAGGAGCCACTCGGTCGGTCGTAGCTGTCGTGCATAGAAACAAATGGGTTAGTCGAGGCCCAAGCTCAATTTCGTAGAAACCTCTAGATCATGTAACACAGGGGGGCGGGTGCGGAAGGGCTCAATGCATACCACGGTTTGGTATAGCCATAGGTTGGTTAGGAATCGCGAGATCATCTCCTGCCCATCAGTGCTCATATTGGACGGTATCAAGCCTAGATCTAGTTTACCCGACTCGACCTGCGACCTCACGGCGTGCGAGCTATTCACCGACTCGACCGACTGCGGCGACCCCATGAAGCGGAAACGCCAGTCAGGGGGTACCACGGAAATGAAGTGGAGGAGCAGCGGCGCGAGGATAGGGAGCGCCCGACTCTCGATCAACAGCGCCACTTTCGAGGCGTTGAAGGGGGAGTTGTAGGGTTTAAAGGAGGATGGCATCGTTGAAGCCGGGGCTGAGACCGAAGTCTGAGATGGCGGGTATTCACCGTACTCTAGTCGTAGGAGCGGTATAGGCACGCGGCGGAGACTCGACCATGTCATCATGCATATGATACTAAGAAGAAGAAGCAAACACACCGTCATCCTCCAGCGCCGGCTCGTTCGAACCCATGTCTTCGTCAGCACTCCTCTGCCCTTCTCCCAGAAACGCCCCGTAGCTTTGACTCGAATCCCTGTAGCGTCCAGCATTCTCATGCTACATTTCAGATTTTTGTTGCTTACTCGTCTCAAGTCGTTGACCGTGGCTCGTATAAAGCTTCGCGTTCTAGTTGTTTAAGGTCTACCGACTACTATGTTATAGGATGTATTCCAAATGAGGTGTTAACTCAGAACCTCTTCCCTGTTAATAGGAGAGATTACAATTGTCTTCTATTATACGTAAGACAACAGTGCAGGGAACTTCATACCTCGTCGCCACCTGCTCTCGAGAGATGGTATGCGCCAAATCTGCGTCAAAGAGGCATGGGACTGAGACAGATATTTCTGCTCTGCTAGATTATCTGCTTCGTTCCTAGAAGATCGCCCATCTAGCGTGCCACGGCATTGATATCGTATTTCAGGCCATCTTGTCCAGATCCAATAAGGGAAACGCCTCGGGATCGTGCCTGAATTTGAGGAACGTTATACTAGGCTTACTCAGAGCTAGGCTACGCAGCAGAAGCCCGACCCCGGCTCGACGAGTACAGACTGATTTCGCCAAGCGGGCCGAATACCACCATGTCCTCTGGGCTAGAGAGCAATAATTTGTGTCCCACGGATACAATGTTTGTGGTCGAAGCGGAATAGAAACCACATTAACCCACGATAGGTATAGGATTCATCTTGGGAGTAGTACATCGTGCCCCTATTGTGTTGATAGCACTGAGACCATTGAAATTATCGTCACATCCTTTGTCTTGTGCCGAGATGCTTGTCAATATCCACAGCTTATCCGCCTCAACTCTATAGGCATCGATCGAGATAAAACGTAGCACTTATGATATATGCTTCAAAGTCAAATCAATGGAAGAAGTTTATTGAGTAATCCAACCCATAAAGAATCGTATGTAAGACAGCATATAGTGAATCTACATCTAGAGTAATACAAGGTAGATCTCGGGAAGCAGTAGTCTGAATGAAGGTTCACAAATTCCAACACCGGCGTCTTTCATTTAATGACGAGTTTCAGTTGTCAGTGGCTCCCATAATTCATCATCTTGAATGCCATACTACTCTCTTAATAAAGGGGATACAAAATGTTTTTCACTAATCATGCCTTACTACAGCCCCCCTCCCTCCAAGAGAGAAAAAAAGGGCAGCTTAGCATTTCCTCGATCATGCCATAAGAGATAGCAAATTCCGTTTGATCGTTTCCCCAGATTATTGAGGTTCGACGTTGGTGGCATCCCGAGGCTCAACCGGCAGTAGTTCCGAGATATATTAAAAATGCAACTGTTGCCGTACCAACCACATCTGTGGAATCTGTTCTCGTTACTTCTTACTGGCCCAATCTAGTAACGTTACCCTCCATTCGTAGAGCAACCGCGGGCGAAGCCAATGTCTAGCCCACTATCACCAACGTCGGCGCCGGTTGTGATCACGCGCACGCGAGTTCTTGCGCTTGTTTTTCTGATCATTACGTAGGCTATTTATATTCGCTCGTTTGCCCGCTCACACGTAACCTGCCATTTCCCGCCAAGGCGGGCGTTCTAGGAGGGGAAAAAAATAGACTGATGGACGACTTAACAGATGGTCTATTGCGAGCTTATTACCCCATTACACCCCTACGATCAAAGACCACATTAAAACGAGGTTAAGCGAAGCGAGGCAGCGGATACCGAAAGTTAAAATCGAGTGGCACTCACCATGGCCAAACGAGGACCCGCGTGGTCAATTCAACGCGTCCAAGGTAGCGCTCCTAATCGAGCCCCGGCCCCTTCCGCATCTCGTGCCACAGCTACTGCACACGATATCGGTAGTACCTCCAGACTGGCGCTTCATATTCGTCGGCACGAACCTCTCGGTGGCGAGCGTGGGCCGTAGCTACGCCACTAAGCACCAGCAGGCCGTCGGTAAACTCGACCTCCTGGTCCTGCCCGCTCCGTGGGAGATCGACAGTAAGGAAAAAATTCACCGCCTACTCACCGACATCCGCTTCTATGACGAGTTCCTCCCCGGCGTCGAATGGCTGCTCAAATACGAGTACGATAGCATCTTGTGCGCCAACTCAGCCACAAGCCTCAATGAATGGCTTGACTGGGATTGGGCTGGGTCACCAAGGTATGAGCATCGAAGCCAAATCATTTGGTGTAACTTAACTCAATGACAAATTCTACGCTTGTAATCTTTGCTTTCTTGTCTTAGCCCGCTGACAACCCGTTACTAACATCTCTGTTCCCTTTCGCTCTTTTACAGAACGGTGGATGATCGATTCTCGGGAAATGGCGGCCTATCCATCCGCCGCGTGTCCGCTATCAGGCGCGTGCTAAAGTTCCAGGAGCGCTACAACGACACGAATCCCGAAGACGAGTGGTTCGGCACTCGTGTGTGGGTCTTACCGGGCGCGAAGGTAGCAGCTGGCAAGAAGGGCCAGCTGGCCGTCGAAGACCACTACATCCCAAATGCGATGGGCTTCCACCTCAGGGATGGAGGTCGCGGGATCTCGGACGAGGTCTGGAAGGATCCAGGCCAGCGAAAGCTCATATTCGAGTACTGTCCTGAATTGAGTCTCATTATGGACATGAAGCTTGAGCGCGAGCGCTGCCCTGGTGATAATATGGATGGGACTATTCAGCAGGCGGAATAGCTATTTGTTTCCATAAAGGAAGGGTATGTGCGCGTCATGCATAATATGGGCTGGTCTATTGTTATTTGTAGGATTGGTAAGGCGTTCAGAGTAAATAATGTGAATCAGCTCAAGTGGGCGTTCTGGCGCAGTCCATGTGTTAATGTAGCATTTCCCTCCTAGACTAGGTGGTGATTCAGCCGGGGATATCTCAACTTTGGTTAAGTCCATGCCAGGTCGACCGCTCAAGCGTAGTCACGCAACCATTGTGTAGACTTGACGTCGAAGATGACTATCGATCTGAATAGCTATTATTATCAGTTATTGGAATATATTAGATCGCGATTCTCTGCCTTGCGGGTGAGACATCACTATGTAAATCGTAAGGTATCTAAATATGGCAGAGCTTGCGAGGGTACCGGCCTAAAGCACGATACAATAGTGTGTAAAACCTTGGGTCACATTCGACGCTGCAGCTTAGGGTCGTTAAGGCAAAGAATCACGTAATGACAATGATTCTAGAATGGTGGGTGACGCGTATGCAAAAGGTAGAAGTAGGTATGGCAATGTGGATTGCTCACTTCTATCGCGAAGTTTTCAATTCCTCTTAAGCCGATACCGGGAACTTATTGACTTGAGTGATTCTAATTTCAGTCTTCTCGATACCAGTTGCCCTCGATATATCACACAAGAAGCGAAGATAATTGAGGATCTCGACTTACAACTCGCTTAGCGGTCATTGTCACCTTCCGTTACTAGATGAGAAGTTCAGCCCGGAAAGCGAGTGCAAGATGCGGTCACTTTTGAGATTCGAGCACGTCAGATCGATCCTTTTGTTCGTCGGCCCTTGCAGCTCTCTTCTTGGCGGAGTTGCATCGACTGCGACTCGTCAGCTTCTGAATGAAGGTATTTTCAGATGCCTATATAACGGCGTCGCGAAGGCTAGGCGAGGTAAAGATGCAAAGTTACACTGCAGTTACGAGGACGTAACGATCCATTCCAATTAATTAAACTCCCGCTCTCACGAATGGAGAAGGAGGGTTTTCCTGCAAGCCTCAGTGCCCAGACGGTGACTTCTGGTGGGACTTTATGACATGCACGAGCAGGGTCGTTGCTTTTAGGATATTTTAAAAAATTATTGAGTCTCCCCAAACTGTATTTGCCGCCTGTCTGACCCTCTCCTGATCGGTTAGAGTGGGCTGGAAAGCAAGGCGGATCTTGGCAGCAACAATATTGGTCTGGAATGGGTGTTTATGCTCAGGCACACCCGACTCCACAGGTTTCTTTTTCCCCCTAAGGCTAGGTTGTTACATTTCGAGATGGCGGTGGGCATCTCGCGGCTCGATTTGCCGACGGTTGGAGCTTGGATGACGAATCTCTTGTACATGACTTGGTTTTCGTCGATGGTCTTGGGTGGCTTGCCCAACGAAAACATGTGCTTCCTTTAAATGCTCCTTGAGCCGGGCCGTGGATAAGTTGGGGGAACACGCAATATCTGTGTGTCATATTCATGATCTTCATGATCCACTCAAATCGTTGCCTAAGATGGCCGACTCACGGTGGCATGCCCATGCTTCCTGCCAAGTTCGGGCTGTGTATTCGATCCAGGCCTCAAGTATTGAGGGGCAGTGGGAAGGAGAAAAAAGGATAGTCTGCGAACCCAAAAAAAAATAGTCTAGATCGCTTGCATGTCTTCGTGTTCCCTTTAAGAGACGCGACTGGCAGCTAATAGACCCCAAGAGGCGCCTCTAGAATCTTATATTCTTACCGGGGAATTGAGACCGACTATTGGTAGGTCATTGAGCTGACCACTTGCATTGCAACAGTACTCCAGTTAGTGCAATGTCAGCCAGCACACCTCTGCATGAAATGTTGGCTCCGTTCGTGAACGTGCTGCCGTGACGGTAGTATCCGGGTATATCGCATTCCCGATGGAAATCGGAACTGCAGGCCAAGGGGGCTTCATTTACCCTTACAGAGTCATTGTTTGGCTGCAGTGGTTTAGGAGGCGTTTGGCTCATCTTGTATTTATAGTTTGGCGAATTCGTTTACTCGATATGTCTTGTTTCGGGCCATCTCGCTTCTCCTGGACAGCGCTTTACCTCTCCTCTCAAACCCGTGATTCAGTTGGTAGTAGTACACTCCTACTACCGGATATAGCTAAGCTTTAGCATATGTCTTGTTCAGGGCTTCTTATTCTATAGAAATGAGATCACTGAGCGCCGTTTCCCTGGCGCTATGCGCCAGCCAGACAATTGCTCACGCCGATCTTGATGGCCATCTTCCCGTGCCGAAGCTTGCTGGTGCCCGAAAATTCCTAAGGGACTTCAAGGGCGAAAGAAGATGGGAGCAAGGAATTCGCTCAGCACCTATAGAGCAAGCAAGAGGGCGCCGGCACGCAGATAACCCGGAGGAGAGGAGGGGGATTGAAGAAAGGCAGAATACCAATGGAAGATGCGGTTCCCGTTATGGTTCCTGTGCAACAGGATATTGCTGCTCATACGAAGGGCAAGTACCTCTCAAAGCGAAGCAGTATATATACACTAACTAGGCCCCAAAGTTATTGTGGGAAGGGTGCAGACTACTGTGAATCTCCTGACTGTCAACTCAATTATGGTAGTGGATGTGATGGAAACCAGAAACCGTCGGGTGTTGACACGTCGACTATCGCGCGACCCAAACTTGGGAAAGTCGCCTACGGGGGCGTTGGAATCTATGACTGCGTAAACTCTGGAGATATCGCAGTCACATTTGACGATGGTCCATGGAACTATACAAACGACCTTCTAGACAAGCTTGCGGTATGTGAGAATCTACCCTCATAACCCCAGGGGGCGCTGACATTGCGGCTTAGAAATATCAAGCAAAAGCCACGTTCTTCATAACTGGCACCAATCTGCACAAGGGACAGATCAATGATCCTAGTACGCCCTGGCCTTCTGTTATTCAGGTAGGAATTCTAACATTGGGGTTTCTCAAAGAAAATGCTCACAGTAAATAGCGTATGGCCGCTGAAGGCCATCAGATCGCGAGCCACACGTGGTCCCACGAGAACTACAGCCAGTTGACCACGACCCAGTTTCAGAACCAGATTTATTGGAATGAGATTGCCTTCAACGATATTCTTGGCTACTTCCCCACATACATGCGGTATGAGCTGTCATCCTCACACTTTTGGAACAGCGGATGCTAATATTTGGGTAGACCCCCTTATTCGATCTGCCCAACGAGTACTTGCGGGTCTCAGTTGGCTACCCTTGGCTACCATGTTGTATACTTTGACCTAGACACGGAGGGTTACTTACACGATGATCCAACCGAGATCCAGACTAGCAAGGACATCTGGGACGATACTGTTCCTGGGACTAACCCGTGCCGGAACAATTTCCTGCAAATTGAGCACGATATTCATTATGAGACTGTCTATAACCTTACGGATTACGTTCTTGATTCACTATTCAAGAGTGGGTACAGGTCCGTAACTGTAGGCCAGTGTCTCGGCGACCCTCCGGAGAACTGGTACCGAGCTGGCAGCAAGACAGTGCCTAGCTACACTTTCACTACCCGTGCACCGACCGGCACGTGGTCTTGCTTGACGCAAACGCAAACGTCCACCGGTACCGCACCAACGAGCACTCTGGTGGTGAGCACAGACGGTAACTGTGGTTCTGGCATTACTTGTCAAGGGTCGACGTTCGGCAACTGTAAGCCACCTATAACATGCGAATTCGGAACTTAGCTGAATGAAAGGACCAGGTTGCTCTGTCAATGGCTACTGCGGCTCCTCCATCGACTACTGCGGTGTGGGTTGTAATGTTCAATTCGGTAGTTGCTCTCCTGGCGACAGCCCCCTACCCGGGTAAGTATAACCCCATTCGCATTCATTAGATGGAAAGAAGGTGGAACCCATAACGGAAGAGAGGGTTTATTCAAGGGTATTCGTGAACAACAACTGACTCACGCTTCGAATAGTGATGACCCACTTCCTACTACGACTACCTCAGGAGCAACACCAACTGGTACCCTTCAACCCTCGGTTGATGGAACTTGCGGTAACGGATTTACGTGTGATGGCTCGGAGTTCGGGAACTGCTGTTCTCAGTAAGTATTTGCCTCGTCCGCGTGGCTTGAGGCTCGTGAACACTTTTGCAGGGGCGTTCTCCTCAAACAGAGAGCTCGCCCCTTTCTTCTCTGCTATTTAACGGCCACGCCAAGGTGTAGAGTATATACTAACTTCTCTACATCATCGCAGACACGGGTTCTGTGGAAGTACCGACGACTACTGCCTGACTGGTTGCCAGCCGGCATTTGGGAGTGGTTGCAAGGTACGATTTCTTTTGCATGTCTCGAATACCGCCTCAGAAAGCTTCAGTCACCTGAAATCCCCCCTTCAGCATTAGCATGCTGCGAGGCTACTTCAATCGTCAAGCTGAATCTATCGTTTTCACATGACTTTGGTTAACAGCAACTTAGGGATCGGGATCAACCACAACCAGCTCCACAACTAGTTCCACGACCACCCGTAGCTCCACGACAACCAGCACAAAATCAACAACAACTCGTACTACCACATCGAGTCCGACCTCAACAGCTAAACCAGTCTCAAAAGATGGGAGATGTGGGCCAACATACGGCACTACCTGCACCGGCTCGTTATTTGGCACATGCTGCAACGGCTTGACCAATCGTTGTGGGATCCTGGTAAGTGATTATTAATGCTATTCCCTTCTCTCGTTTTGGCGGCCCCTGGAGTATAGATGCCCCCATTCGGGTTGAAATCATGTATCGAAACCGTCTCACGGGTTGAAACCTTCACTGATCATGCTTAAATTGGCGATTATTGACCCCGAGTGTTGGCAGTGTTTGATTGGGAATTGCATACCCGAGTATGGCACATGCATATTCTAGACAGCAGATAAGCACAATTGGCTATCGTTTCGGAGAAGGGGGACGAGAGAGAAAATCTAGTGCTCGGGGTGTTTATAGCATTAATCTCTGTAATATTGTAATTTTTCGGACTCAAAGTGATAATGGAAAAAACGAAAAGTTGTTTTGCTTCCCGACTTCGGTTCACTTAATTGAGAAGGTGACACCTGCTTCAATATTACGGATAGATCTGCAGCTTTCTTAGGAGCGAGAAGTCCAGGATTCGAAATCCGATCAATGAGGTGTATTCGGTAATTGTCCAGTCGAAACCGCCGATATAACCCATGAGAGCGAGGAAGCGTGGTCCAAGTTGTCGATGCTGGGGCTAGCCTGTGATAATCCTAGGCCGCTTGTCGCATTTTGATCAAGGGATGCTGGTAGAGACGAAAGGCATGATATGCAGTGTAATTAATAATAAGCATTGTTTGGGATACCTATCTATTGTAGCCTTGGGAAACATGGGGTGGAGGCCAATACTGACCGGACGGCCCCGGAACTAGGGATTGAGCGGGATTGAGATGCTCTCCGCACTACCTAATGATAAGAGCCCCAGTAAGGCGTATCTAGACTAGGTAATAAAGGATAGATAGAGTATCCCGTCTAGGACTTGGGATCAACGTGAGAGTGGAGGGCTGTGAATGAAGATGAGTAGATATGGGACTCGATGTATCATGTGCTGGAGAGGTTTAATAACAAGAACATGTAGGGCGAATGGACGTCGGCCAATAGGAAAGCTTCAGTTATAGCAAGCATAGATTTGGGGGTTGAGAAAACGAAGGATGGAAGAAACAAAAGAAGGCTTTTGCATATGTTCGCGTTGATAAGTACTTAGGTAGGCAAGTATGGGGGGGTAGGTAGGTAGGTACTTACCTAAGGTAGTAAAGGAGGAGCAGTACGTAATGGAAGGAAGTAAGTGTAGGTACCTAGTGTACATTAACCAGTGCAATGTGCAGTAGTGTACCTATGCAGTATGCAGTGTCTTATGTACCTAAGGGCAGTAAGTAGACCACTGAAGAGGGCCATCAGGGTGCTTGGGACACATGCTGGGACACATGCTGGGACACACACTACCTACCTAAGGTTAGTAGTGTACATGCTGGGGCAAAGTCATCGAGCAGCAGCAGTCCAGGGAAGCGGCGTCTTCCGGGGCTTGTTTAAAACCCCACTGCGGAGAAAATAAATGACTGGCATCAACCTCAGGGTCTGGCTCAGGGCATCTTCCGGCACCGATGCTGCTATCGAAGGAGCTCTCCGACAACAGACCAACAGCATTTGCATTCTAGCGCCGGCTTATGGAGGAGCGCATGTAGGTACTTACATGGTGAATCACATAGTGGCATCACTTTACCTCACGTAGGTAGCCGTAGGTACCGAACACGACCTGCCGGTTCAACCGCTAACGACCCCATTCGCCGAGCTCCAAAGCATCACTGCTGCTGCTGCCGCTGCTGCTACTACCTAGGTACTGTATGGCTAGGCATGTCCATATCAGGGATTTCGAAGCTCTCCTCCTCTTATGTTTCTTCTTTGTGGCTTCTGGAGTAGCGGAAAGGGAAAAGACATTTCTGACGTTGGCTGGATTTCAGGTGATCCCATCTCGGTACAAACTGAGGTAATTTACTATTACTACACTAGTTAGATGGCAAACCGCCGGCTATTAGATACATCAAAGGATGTCTATATACATACTGTACCTGAGGTACGCAGTATAAAACGAACAGTGACGCCTACTCATCCTATTTTAACCTTCTATCTTACTCTTACCTATTACTTACTTAGACAATTGGGCAATTCAATTCATACACTCTAGTCATTTTTATTGTTCTCGCGTAGATAAATAACGTCGGGTATCCGCAGCTCGGTCTTTCCTCCTGCCTCCTCTTCTATACATATCAACCCCATATACACTTCATACACTCCATATACACTCGTAGCATTGCTTCTTCGTGAATCACAAGATAGCATCGCTTCTGGCCCGTGGCACGTCACACACGATTAACTCTTCTGTACACCTCATCTATCATCTCTACACGTCCGGCTATTCATTCTCCGGGGAGATCTGTCGTAGACGTCATTGGCCTATAAGAGCTTGTGTACTTTTCGGGCTTGCGGAGGCACTCCTCCCTCTTCTTGATCGTGGAAATCCGCATAGAACGTACTTTGCGCTGCATATTTCCAAACCTGCCTCGTTGCCACCATGCCTGTCCTCACCTCGGCACGATACGGTAAGGACAATGTCCGAGTCTGCAAAGTCCAACGGGACGCGGCGACGGGCACTCATAAAGTAACGGAGATGACCGTTTGCTGCCTGCTGGAGGGCAAGATCGAGGAGTCGTACACAAAGGCAGACAACGCCCCCGTAGTGGCCACGGATTCTATGAAAAACACCATCTACATCAAGGCAAAGGAGCACCCCGTAGACCCGCCCGAGCTGTACGCCGGCATCCTGGGACAGCACTTCCTGGACACGTACCCCCATATTAACGTAGCCAACATCAATGTCGAGGTGAAGCGGTGGACGCGGATAGCCATTGACGGCAAGCCGCATCCGCACAGCTTCTACCGGGACGGCGATGAGACGCGCAACGTCGAAGTGCAGGTGTCGCGCGCCGACGGCATCGACATCCGCAGCTCACTCGCCGGCCTCCTCGTGCTCAAGAGCACCGGCTCGCAGTTCCACGGCTTTGTGCGCGACGAATTCACCACGCTGCCCGAGACTTGGGACCGCATTCTGTCAACCGAGATCGACGCAACGTGGAAATGGAAGACTATCCCTTCGCTCCAGGCGCTACGCGATAACGTTGCCATCTTCGACCGGGCTTTCGACGACGCTCGCGCCATCACCTTGAAGACCTTTGCCGAGGAAGACAGCCCCTCGGTCCAGAACACCATGTACAAGATGTGCGACAAGATCCTCGAGGCCGCTCCCGAGGTTGCCTCCGTCACCTATGCGCTCCCCAACAAGCACTACTTCGAGATTGGTGAGTTTCTTCTTCTCGCACCTTGGACACGACAAAGTTGTCCTCGATGGATCATATGCTAACCCGCATCCTTATAGATCTTTCATGGCATAAGGGCATCGAGAATACCGGCAAGAACGCCGAGGTGTACGCACCACAATCCGGACCTAACGGTCTCATCAAGTGCGAGGTGTCTCGTTCTTAGGCCATCCCTAATATGTTGTCTCACCTCAGCATGTAGTGTAATATGACTAAATGGCGCATGGCGGCTCCCGTCTTTTTTTCCCCTTTACCTCTCCCGGTCTCTACATCTGCATCCTCTTAGGTAATGATTATGGGAGTTATCTGAGCAGGTCGGTAATGTTGGAACGGATAATGAGGTCTGCAGCATCGTAGACCATTATGGCCTTGCCTTCATTAGATACTAAATTCACGAATCTCTGATAATGCATTATTGATAAGACAGGTCGTCACTGGTCTGTTTCGGCCCTTTATTCGCTACTTGTGACTTCATCTGTATGTTGTGCTGCCTTCATCGCTTGTGCTATCTTCCTAAACCATTGCAATATTGCCTGCATCAATATGTCATGAGGTTGTCTATTGTAAGCGTACACATCGTGGTACAAAATAGATGTACATGGCCGGCCCGCCTGAACCGTTGGGATGGCCTAATCTCGAGGTTGTGATCTAACCTTCCTATAAAGCTTTTGCACCCTTTCCAGAAATTCCCTTCCCGCTATAACCGCAGACTCTCTGCCTCCCGAATAGCCTTCACCGCCTCGCTCCAACCTTCTTGCCCAACCGGAACACCACCAAACCGCAATAGATTCTGCATATAAGGGTGAGCGTCGCCCTCAAAGGCCTTGAGGCGGGCGAGGCGCTTGTCTCGTAATCGGTTCTTGGGGAGCATGCCCGAGACGGCCTTACGCAGGACCTCGGCGCCGCCATGCTTCGCCATGAGGACGTCCATGGTGACGGCGCGCAGAGAACCCGGCCGTGTGTTGTGCCTGTAGTACGTCTTTTGCCACTTCTTGCGCCCCGTGACGTGCAACGCGGCGCAGTTCGTCACCACCACGTAGTCACCGCAATCTGTCGAGGGGTCCCAGATAGGCTTGTGCTTGCCCATCAGAATTGTGGCGATCCGCGAGGCCAGACGGCCCAACGAGGGAGGCGTTACATTCGGTTGTGTTGAGAGGGTTGGGTGTGGTGCGGAGGCGGAAATCTGGTGCCATACACGCGAGTATGCCAACTTCGTCTGTATATAAAATATGCGTATGAGCATTATCTCTAGGACAGGCGTGCATATATCCAACGGCGTATCGAACACCCATTCGAGCGGCTAATAGGGTGCAGGTTAGGGAGTGTCACTTACCAGCCCAATGGTTTGTGACATATTGACGGCTCTCGAGGGAGCTTCTCCCTCCTGATACCTCCTGGTCGTTTAATCAAACACTATAGGTTTGTAGGGAGCTCCTCGTTTAGGTGTAGTGGTCTAAAGACGTCAGTTGGGTGGGATATAGCCGACGTTCTAATGTTTCGTCACGATCTAATCTTTGGAGGTTTGAATGCCAAGAAGCGGCTGGCATGGGAGATTTTAGTCCCGAAATCACGTGGAGATCATTATCGATAACGTTAACATACTATTGCTAGGTGGGTAGGTCTGAGTACATTTACCCACCTTGGTGGTGTACTATAGGAAGTCATAGGTAGGTATGCTCTAGCTACCTATACTGCAGGCTACCTTAGCACCGCATAACACGCCTGGACCTTCGACGGATCCATCGGGTTGGCCAACTCGATTTCAAAGCAACTTGGAGCATCCAATAAGGTGAGTAGGTAGCTATCGTGTAAG
This sequence comes from Xylaria digitata, assembly GCA_022495195.1. Classification (NCBI taxonomy): domain Eukaryota; kingdom Fungi; phylum Ascomycota; class Sordariomycetes; order Xylariales; family Xylariaceae; genus Xylaria; species Xylaria digitata. Next base: position 67,950 of record MU377093.1, read on the forward strand.
TGACTCTTGCACGCCCCAAAAATTGTGGCGGTTCTGTTCTGAGACATATAACGTTCAAAAAGATACCTCGTATATCTCAGCGATTTCTGACAGCAACAACCACCACTTGCATCACTCTCGGCTTCGTATCAGTTCCATATTTTCAGTCCTTGCGCCGTGACAAACAAGGCAGAGCGTCTCAGAGCAGTCCAAGAAACAGCCTCATTGCCACCCCTCTCCACCCCACCAACACCATGGCGCAGAATAAAGTCAAAACTCCGTTTGAGGTTCGTTTGCGTCCAAGACATTACAGCTTATTTTGGTGTGATATATCGAATTCCCCCGTTCAACAGAATTCTGGTCTTGATGAGTTACACTTTCATTGTCCGAGTGAGTGAGTGAGGCTAACGAAACATGCAAACGAAACAAAATATAGACCCTATTCGCTGTGCACATGACGTGTGACTCTTGTGTCAAGTCAGTTTCAGAAGCCTTATTAAGTCTCGATGGGATTACGAATGTCGAAGCCAATTTAAAGGACCAATTAGTTGCAGTTAGAGGGACTGGTAAGATGGGAACCGCTCCAGGGCCAGTAGTTACTTGTTTCTTCCTTTTTTTTTCATTTGAAGAAACGGGAAACTACCGGTGTTTCTTTTTCCTTTTGTTTCTTAATTCTTTTCTTGACTTCTTAGTTTTTGCCCCGAAGGTTCGTCTGAAGGTATACCAATAGTTCGGTGGCTAACTTCCGATCCTTCATCCCAACAGCTGCGCCTTCTGCTATCGTCAGCGCCATTGAGGCAACGGGACGAGACGCTATTCTACGAGGGTCGGGAGCATCAAACAGTGAGTTGGGCACGCTATTTCCCCTTTCGAAAGAGTTATCCCATGTCGCCCGCCCACCGCATTGGAGCATGACGTTGTCATGCGGCATGAGTATCCTGTGTCCGGTCTTATTGATCTTGAGCCGCTTGGTACCTATCACGTATTCGCTATGCTACTACTATACACACTTGTGAAACAGCATGCACGTTTGGCGTTTCTGACTAGCCGACTGACTGGGATCACTTTGGATCATGATCAACAGGTGCAGCTGTATGTATCCTTGAGACATATCATCGAAACGAAAGAGGTGGTGACACATTGGTGCCCGCGTCGGACCCCGAAGCCTCAACGGTAGATTCGGCAGTCAGTGATAGAGAAGTCAAGGGTCTAGCTCGCATGGTACAGGTGTCCCCCACGACTACATTGGTAGATTTGACAGTGCATGGGGTTGCACCTGGAAAGTACAACGCCAGCATACGGGAGTACGGCGATCTCAAATTTGGAGCAACTTCTACTGGTCCTATATGGGCCGGCGGGAGTGGCACAACACAACCCCGAGGCGTTCTAGGTTCGTTGGTAGTAGGAGGGGATGGCCACGGCGCCGTTTTCTTCGACCATCCCATTCAGGTCTGGGAGGTGATTGGCCACGCCATGGTCCTTTCGAGTCAAGAGGAAGGCCAGGGTGAGCTGAAGAACGACGAAACTACCGTTGTCGGTGTCATCGCTAGGAGCGCGGGAATGTGGGATAATGACAAAACAGTCTGCTCTTGCACAGGCAAAACACTATGGGAAGAAAGGAAGGATGAAGTAAAGAAGGGAATGATCTAAGAGGAGAGGTTGTGTTTTGCTACCATGCCATCAAATCCCATTCGCCATCTCATTAAGGTGTAGTTAGGACGCGGCTCGGTAGAATTAAGAGCCTACTTAGCCTTGATTATCGGTATAAGATAACATAAGGTAGTTGGATACATGTAGTGTATCTCACCTGGTAGATTAGGTGCGTCGCTATGTCGTTCCTGGAGATCTTGCAACTCACCTTGCTAGGCGTACCTAAAGGCACAGAAGAATGCCACTCCAGACCGTATCTAGATCTGGAAGTGAGTAAATGAACAACCGAGGTACCGGCTAGTTCTGGGAGCAGATTTCTCTATTCTGCGGCGTCGTGTGACATCTCATAGCAATGGCACCACCTATTCTAACACGCCACTTTCGTGGGGTCACTAGTCAGCGGCGTTTCCTTATGTGATGATGGAAGTCGCCGTAGAAGGATTCGTTTTGGAAGCCGACGGCCAAGGCCAAGCACAGCCAAGCGTTCGAAGTAATACCAACACGTGCACGTCATGAGTGCAGAAGACGAGCAAGCGAGCGAGCCGAGTCCCGGTTATGGGTAAGAGGAATAGTTTTGTGCAAGGTCGATGAAAAGTTTGGTCCGAAGCAAAGTTATTCTCGGGACGAAACATCTTCTGACCGGAACTGTCGCTATCAGACATTTGAGGAGACGTACCCATGGTTCGGACCCTACCGAATTCCACTTTTCTTGCTTCGGAGGGGTTGGGGGAATGTGAATTTTTTACACTAGCTCAGGCAGAGTCCCGCTTACAACTCTGATGACGATAAATTTTGTCGTCTGTGAAGGCCTATTGCGGCGTGGCATAGAACGACGTTGGTAGGTCGTTGAGCTTATCTAGCTGCAGTCTGCTTCGCTTACGATGTTACATTATTCCAGTCGGGGAAATGGGAATCCACGACAATCCTACGTTCTTCTCTTCGACGGGAACACATATACTATGCCCTAATATGGCTCTTCCGTCAACAGTGGCATCGGTGACACTCTAATCTAGGACGAGTCTACTATGTAGTGCACTAGTATATAAGTGCACAGCATAGTAGTTAGTGATGCATTGATAAGCTGACGAGCCGCATGCAAGTTTTGCATCGGTAGGCACCTCTAAATCCCATTAAGATTTCGAATAAGGTCACGCAGAGGATGCTATCGAATTCTTACATCACATACAGGCCCGCTAGCGGGTTTGTCAAACATGGGCAACCGGAGGCGGATGGCGGGAGGTATCCCGGTCCTATGTCAGGTCCCGCATGGGGCTTTTCGTCTCAATGGGTTGTGCGTACATGTATCTTGCATCTTGCGTTGTAATTGATCCGCTGAAGATTGCAACCTTGTCGTCAGCGTGCACTACGCATGCAACGACGGCTAGCTAGTGGATGGATGCATAAGAGTTCATCACATCAACATGGTGCCGTGCGACGCTGCAACTGTAATCTTGGATTTTATTTATTTATTTTCCAAATACCTGGACGGGAGATTGTTCTGGACACTCCGTGCATTCATCCCATTCTGTCCAAGCACAGTCGCCTTGGAAAGCCATCACGACCCAAGAACTTAATCACCCGAAAACCCCACCGCTTAGTTTCTGGGAGGATCATGCGGATCCTCTATTCCCGTCTCTCTGTAAACCATGCAGAAGCTACGAATATAGCACATATGATGTGAAGCAGAGCTAGGGAATGCATGGCAACAACGTGGTGAAGTTGCCTAGGACCGTACGACTAGACACTGATAACGTACATCGTGATGGCTCGTCACACTCGATACCTACCTCGCTTGTTTGCTATTAATTTCACCGTAAATAGCTCAACGTGGGACTTCGCAGCACTGGCCACAGAGAACAAGTCACATGAAAACTTTCGACGTCGTCGGCGCTTAGGCTCTTGGTGAGACCAATTGAAGCCAGAAGAACCCGCCATGTCCGATAGTCCATATTCTAAAAACAAACTCTTTTCTGGGCATCACAAAACAGGGCCGGGAGAAGTAGGGAACTGCATATCACAACTGCCGATTAAATGTGCTGGCGCCTATATTCGTACATGTTAAGCTAGGCTCAACATTATAGTGCTCACAACATTGCTCACTCAAAGGGCTAAAGGAAGAAAGCTCTCTCTATCTATCCCTTACTCTCATGGAGAAGTATGTATTAATTGTATACTCAGAATCTGTAACACGAATAGGTACCATACTCTCACCAATCGATCAGTGAGTGGGGGGGAGGGAACTCTCCCTAGGTGGCTAATGTGCTGCCCCCTTGCACCGTACCCAAGGCTACTAGTATTAGCAGGTAATTTACGCGCCCTGGAACACCTGGCGTCCCAGATCGCGCATCGTGCCGAGACTTGCCATCCAATCACCGCCATCCCTCAGCAGTCTTGCAACACTTGGCGCCTGGGAATGACAGGGTTTGGTTTGTCGATGTTCCATGTCACACCTGGCGACGAGGAAATCATGCAGTATTCATCTATCTAGAGGAGTCCAAAGAGTCCAAAGGCGATCCTCTTGACTTGTCAACTATGCGGATGCCTGGCCTTGTATTTCTTAGCTGTTGAGCAGCTTTGACATTCTTCCCATCTATCTATCACAGGGGCATCGATCAAATCATGATTCCCGCAGGAGAATTGTGGCCAGAGGTCGAATGATAGCACGGTCGATGCAATGCGAAATGCTCCTTGAGCCTATTAGCCACTGATTCAACTTTATTCCTTTGAACTTGATACGAGTAGGGGCTGTATAAAATAGCGATTATCATCCCCCTGTGGCTGTCACACAATATCTAAGGCGAAGAAGATAGTTGTTTGTTTAAGAATAGACGCCTAGAAGGTCAATGTGGAACACGGAGGAATCAAGATATTATAGCAACAACATTTACACACGCCTTGGTCGATCCCTTGACTCCAAGCACACAATACTACTTAGTATACTTCCCACTGTAGATAGGAGGAGGAGGAGGAGGATCGTTGAGTCGTCTAGTAAAAGTCATCCTGCCGGCTAAGAGACCGGTTCTTCTGTGAAGCGGTTGAGCAAAGCGGACCCTGCCCTGCCCCCTGTCTTTCCCGATTTGACCCTGGCTGGAATCAACGTCGTTTTGAGTCTTTGACGACCAGACCCAGGTACTCCGTACCTTAAATTAGCGTTGCAGTTACCGTAGTCGCTGGCCCGGCCTGGCAGGTCACGGCATACATACTGCATGACATCCAGCCACTCTACGGCCTTGACAAGCCATACAATTCACCAGTCTCGTCCCGTCTTTACTACTCGGCACAAACTTGCCTTTCTAGACCCTACCTAATTAACTACTACTACAACTGCTGTCCTGTCCTTTCCGCACTCGTTCACTTCCCGCCTCTGTAGGCGCTGGCCAATTTTACCATCGTTGTTCTTCCGATTCACTCCTTCTTGGAACCAACTACATCATCTAGATACAAGACTATCGCATATATTCGGCGAAAGGTATTCAAAAATTTTCTTTTGATGCGCATTATCGACATTTATTAGGACTTAACGCCTTGGGTTCCCGCTACCAACGATTGCATTGTCGGGTTGTGGCCATCGTGCATTTGTACCTACATATTCCACCAGCCTCCCAATTACTTGGGTGCGCCCGTATAGCGCTAAAGCTTTGGGTAGCTAACAACTCATCTCTCTTTAGCCCCGCTGGCCTCGATAATACGCTTCAAGCCTCGAATACAGCGGCATACCTTTTTTATTTTCTTTTCGCGAGCACGACGAGATAGCCTCGGAGGAGTATTGGCTTCAGCTGGTTATATACTGGTCGAGTAAGCCAAGAGAGACGAGGAGGGGCAACCCGTACAGACCCCTCATGATATCTTGATCACGTATCTGCCCAATAAAAACAACGCGGACTGCTATAAAACAGAAGTGTCCGTCTTTCGCTCAACATAAGAGAGAGAAAGGGTAATTCAACGAGCATCGAAACCCCACGATATTAACGACGAGACGAAACCCGATTTTTTAACGCCGTGGTCGCTGTGACCACCGTGCACTTCTGCTTTCTGGATAAAGCTGCCGGATTAAGTTACGCCAACCGCTATTAAGTCATAATGTCTTTGAAGCAGGTGAGTATTCTGCTACGTTCCCCTGAATGGAGATCTCTTGTATGCTAACCTGTGTGCTGTTATAGGAGATAGAAACATGGGTATCCGCCCTCGGCCGGTACGACAATAATGAATTCGAGGATGCACTAAGAGAGTTCGAAAATATCTCAGATACGTCTAAGATCTTATTTAATATGGGCGTCATCCATGCAACGCTGGGTGAGCATGAAAAAGCTGTAAGTAAGGTATCCTGGTCTTCGGTTATAACATACTAATAATGGTCTATAGGTCGAATGCTACCAGCGAGCGATTCGGCTGGATTCGTATCTCGCTGTTGCGTACTTCCAGCAGGGTGTGTCAAACTTCTTGCTCGGCGATTTCGAGGAAGCCCTAGCAAACTTCAACGATACGTTGCTATATCTGAGAGGAAACACCATGATCGACTATGCGCAACTAGGCCTACTGTTCAAGCTGTATTCGTGTGAGGTACTTTTTAATCGCGGTCTCTGCTACATATATTTGCAACAGAAGGAGTCTGGTATGCAGGATCTCAACTATGCGGTGAAGGAAAAGGTGGTTGAGGACCACAATGTGATCGATGAGGCCATAAGAGAGGAGGCAGAGGTAGGCGACATCCACTTGCTCAGTCGGTGCAGTTCTGACAGCCATCTAGGGTTATACCGTGTTCTCGATACCGGTGGGTGTAGTGTACCGACCTAACGAAGCCAAGGTCCGGAATTTGAAAACAAAGGACTACCTTGGCAAAGCTCGTCTAGTAGCTGCCTCGGATAGGTCCAATGCGTTCACAGGCTTCGCTGGATCTGAGATCAAAAACGCAGGGAGGGGCGTGGAGAAAGATGACCGCCCTACCGACAATATCTCATTCGCAGCTACGAACCTCGTCAAACCCGGGCTGCAAAGTAGGAGACAGCAGTCAGAGCCACCTAATGGTCGCAACGCCTTCCCTCCGACACCGCCCCCTGAGAATGACAAGCCCGCAGGTATGAGCCGGGGTGCCTCTGTTCGCAATGGACCTAAACCCATGCCTGCTAAACTGAACATTCCGGATTCAAACGGGCGAAGCACTAAATACGAAAAGACAAGCTCCCCGCAGAGCGACCGCAGAATGCCTGCGAGGGCCGCCTCGGAAGCGCGATCGCCCCCTCAAAGGAGCTATTCAAGGGCCGAGCCGCCTAGGAACAGAGGCTCACGAAACAACGACGATGAGGCGGCCTATCCAGATGACGTCTATGATATGTATAGTGGCGGTAGCAATGGTGGTGGAGCACGCAGATCACAAGGCAGCAGACGGAACCAGCCAAGATATATCGAGGAGGAAGAAGAAGGTAGCGACTACGATTCCTTTGATGAGGGTGACTTCGAAATGGTGTCAAACCGACGGCCGGGACCCTCGACGACTGGCTCGGTCCGCGGTGGCTCAAGGCGCCCAGATATTCGCAAGGTTCGGGTCAAGGTGCATGCCGAGGATGTTCGATACATCATGATCGGTGTGGCTATAGAGTTTGCCGACCTAGAGGAAAAGGTTCGTGAGAAATTCGGTATGCAAAGGCGTCGATTTAAGATCAAGGTGCGCGATGAGGATGCGCCGCAGTCTGATATGATCACGATGGGCGACCAGGACGATCTGGAGATGGTTATGATGAGTGTCAAGTCCGCGGCGCGGAAAAAACGAGAGGATATTGGGAAACTGGAGGTGAGTCCGCACCAACTGCAGTACCATCACCAGTATCATAAAATTACCTTTCCATGTTTCCTTTGGTGGATCAATGCTAATTTACTTTTTTTTTTTTCAGATCTGGATCCAGGAGGTATAGATAGCACTCACGTATTGGACTGAGGGAACAACAACAACAACAACAACAACTACTACTACTACTACACATTGAACCAATGATACCCAAGCATTGCGAACCCGACTTCACACGATGTAATGACAAGGGGAAAACTCGATCTCATAATCTCAGGTATATTTGGGAGATTTTTGTTTTCTCTTTCCTTTCATTTCTATGTTAAAACGCAAGGTCATATTTTTTGGGTTTTTTTCTGGCATTTAAACCCCCCGACAGTGGGCTTTATTTTTTATTATGTTTCTTGAGGTTAGTGAAACTGGCCACGCAGGTACATAGTGTGGTGTTTCTCGGACTAGGTTGAGCCCGTGAATTGAAACCACGACTGTTTCATTTCGACCATGCAAAAGCGAAACGCATATTAGAGAAATCATTGTGTACCTCGGCGGGATAAGGGGGAAAAGAGGAGTTCACTCGTGATCTTTTAAGATAGATGGTTGAACAAGTCAGCATGTTTTGTTGCACAATCTTTTTCGCGTTTTAGGTCCAAGAAATATAGATATATAAAGGGTATACATAACCCGTATTGTTTCGATCACATTTTGATCGTTTTACTATTAGAACTGGTTGATAGGGGAGACGGTATTTCCCTACTTGATTTTTCCTCTATCGTGGCTTTATGCTACCTTTCTTAATCGCTGTCATTGTTGCGTATTGGCCCTTTTTATCACGGTGTTTGTCACAAAATACTGAAGTGATTCTACATCGAGAAATCAGCAAAATCAAGTGTTAGCTGCCTTAGTTTTATGTTACTCTTCACATGCCAGTAGATAATAACACTGGCTATATTGCTGTCGTCCACTTGGACAATAGTGACAAGTGCTACGTGGAAATAACTAGCTGCGTGAAGCTACCGGTTTGAATAGTAAAAGAATACTCCCCCGCCTCCAATGGTAACTGAGGGGTTGGGGAGAATACCACCCTCTAGAGAGACACCTATCCAAGGTATAGGCGGTATAGGATTCGCTAAGAACAACCTACAGCATCTACCTAACGCTATACGTGCTGGCTCGCAGCCTGTAGCCTGTAGGTTAGCCACAGTGCTGAGTGGGCGGCGTGAGTGTGGACCAGTTACGGCGTCTTGGCGACTGGATCACTCCTGTTTGTCTGGTCCTTATTCTCCAACTTCGTCACCTTGTTTACCAAGTATTTAGATTACCTCGACGTAGATTCGGGGCCATTATCTCGATGCTTGTAGTCTAGATAGTGGTGTCCAACACTTGGATAGACACGTTTCATTCCACCTCTCACTTCCCAGTCCTCTGGCCCCTTCTGTATCTCTCTTATCCTCGCGCGATACGATACGATTTAGCTGTGCATCTTTCACCAAGTCTAAACTACCTAGGTTAGAGGTTAGAGGTGTCTATCTGCAAGTCCAGGCGCCTTCATACCCAGTTGTTTGTTACACACCGATTAACCGACCGACCGCTCGTTCGTTCGTTCATCTAACCTCTGTAACGTTGCACACTCCGTCAAAGTCTAGTAAACCGTCTATGCCTCGCGGCCGAAACACCTGCAGCTCGTTCATGCCGCCCAAGTAATTGTTCTACTGTGCGATAGGAGGGCTGCCTTGCGACAACCATCTATGCAACCACCGTCAGCACTGAAGTCCCCTGCGGGCATTTGGTTGGGATCGCCACTATGTTAACTACCTCAGCGACCCCCTCACAGAAGTCGTTGAATGGTCAGTCTGCTGCCTCTTTTAATCCCTCCGTGGCGCCCTCGCGACCGAGCCTTGAACGACTCGAACGAGATGGCACCCTCCAACCACCGGCTGCGAACAACGCCGCCGCCGCCACCCGCAGTTTGTCCACTTCCTCCGTGTCTTTTGCGCCGCGTGGCACCTCTCTCAACCCATCTTCTGTTGCCCCAGGCTCTTTCAGTTCCGAATTACGTAGCCAGATGACGCAGTCTCGAACTGGCTCGAGAGCCGACGTTTATAACCTAGAAAAGTTGGATGAGGATGACGAGTCCGTGGCGGAACAGGCACTCAGTGCGCTTAATGCGCTTAAAGACTCCTTGAATCGCGAGCTGAAGATAAAGGAAGGGAGTGAGAATATGCTGGAGGCCTTGAACACTAAGAAGGCAAAACAAACCAAGGACCAGCGTCATAGAGTCGAAGCTGAGCTTACCGCTGCTAACCAGAGGATTAAGGAGCTGAAGCTACAGATCACCGACGCGCAGCGGGCGAAGATAGCGCCCAGTACACCTGTCAGAAATCGGAACAACGGTCCCCACCAGAGCGGCCTACGATCTCCTCCTAGTGCGTCGAGAAGTGGCGTGGGTTCTGATGTAGACGAGCCGGCCGAGTCTCCCACCTTTGCTCTTGCTGAAATACTACAAGCCCTGGAGGTTGAGGGCATGGCTGCGGAGTACTACGTTGGACGGGCAAACAATTTCGTCGACCTCTTTAAGAGGTATCCTACATTGAAGTATGACTTGGTATGGTCAATATTCGGGGATCGTATGCAGATGATGCTACTCAGTGGAAGTCGTGAAGTTGTTGCAGCGGGGTATCGAATGCTTCGGTATGCCATCTTCGACCTCGCATCTTTGAAGAAAATTCGTGCTCTAAACACCGACTGCATGGTCGTCATCTCGCTCGCTAAGGATCGGAAAGCCGATGTTGAACGCGAGCAAGCACTTAAATTTGTTCGTGCTTTCCTAGATGTCAAAGATGGTGTTCGCGAAGTATCACGAGCGCTCATCCGGGCCATTGTCTCGGTGGCCGAGCATGTTGAGGATAGACTGCGCCCAATCTGTATCGAAACACTTGCCGAGGTTCTCCTTCGAGATCCTGCACTGCTTATCGCAGCCGGCGGTCTTACGCCCATTTCGGAAGCCATCGCTGAGGGTACCTACAAGTCTCCCGAGTCCCTGTCTGCTGTCTTCCTCTTTCTCCTAGACGCCCCCCAGACGCGCAAATTTCTCCGAGCAGGTTACGACTTGGAAGTCATGTTCACTGCCTTCACAGATAGCCTATTTTCATATGAGGCGGTCGTGAAACAGAACGCTAAAGCTATTTCTTTGGCGCTGAAAACATGGTCTGGTCTCATGAGTTTATCTATGTTCAACTTTCGAGCAATAAAATCCTTGATCGCAAGTTTAATACTACCGAATAATAACATACGAGATACGATCCTTGATCTACTCTACTCCCTTCTGCGGATCAAGCCACCGTCCTGGGCAACTTCATATCTCGCGGGGCGCCGTCTAACTACCTATGGAAGAGTTGCGACCTTGAAGTCAACCATTTCCCACAAAGCTGAAATAACTTACGAAGACGAAGGCATGGAACAAAATTTCGTTGAACACTACACTGCCCTGCTTTTAGCTATCCTTATTAAATCGCGTTTGATGCCGAATTTACTAGAAGTAGCGCAACACGCGGATGATCCCATGTTAAAGCGAAAGGCTACTCTATTGATTGGAGAAACATTGAAGCTTGCTAGTAGGATTCTTCCGCCTTCTTGGAGTAGTGAGCTTCAATTACTGCCGGAGCTCTTCTCGGCCGCTGCTAAATTTGATGATGAGGGTCGCTTCAATGCCACCGGCATTGTCTACCAAATTAGCAGTGTTAGCCGGACGCTTCATCGATCATCTGTCTCGGGTTACACTGCTAGCAGCTTGTTTCCCACTGGCGCGATGGAACTGGCTAGCTCCTTAGAGGACACACATAAACACGGCAACTCGGTCAACACTGATGATGCTACCTTCCGCCAGCTCTTAATCGACTCAGGCGTCCTGAGTAGCTCGAATCCCGCAAAATGGAAGTGGGATATCATGCTTAGAATCATCGAAGGCCCCTTGACTAACAGCAAACGTTTGGAAGAGGCGATCAAAGCATCAAAGTTCATCAAAAGCGTCATAGGATTTTATCGTCCGTTCAAGTACAGATTTTCCGAAATTTCAAGTACACGCAACACGCAAAAGTACGTTAGAGTCGGCTGTGCTCTGATGCACACACTCTTACAAACGGCAGAGGGTGTACGGTATCTCACAGATAATAAACTACTAAGACAAATCGCCGAATGTCTAGCTCAGTGCGATCCAGTGAGAATACCAGCTTCATGATGTCCTAATGTCGAACGTTCACTAACTAAAGCAGACGAGTGGCCTTACCGCCCAATACCCAATGTTCTCAAGAGATCGCTTGACGGATACGCTTTGTGGGGGATACTTTCCCATGCTCGGCGTTCTAAGCAGTGATCCAAAAGGGGTTCAGATGCTCGAGCGATGGCGCATATTCAACATGATGTATCACATAATCGACTTTAAGCAACGTCCTGATCTTATCAAGTTGATTCTAGCCAATCTCGATTACAGTCTGCAAGGACACCCTCGGGTCTTACTATCCAAAGCCTTGACAGCCGGCACGAAAGATATGCGAATCCACGCTACCAACGTTCTCCGGAAATATGCTATATCACAACGAATTGCTTCTGGGCAAATTATTTCAGACGCGAAGTGGGCAATCCAGTTGTTGGTCACCCAGCTCTATGATCCGGAAGTCGAGGTATGCGCTACTGCTGTAAAAATTCTAGAAAAGGCCTGTAACAGCAAGCCATTACTAGAATACATCGTGGAATGCCGACCAGCTCTCGATCATTTAGGAGAGATCGGCGCTCCATTACTCCTACGCTTCCTTTCAACCTCGATTGGTTACCATTACTTAGATGGGTTAGACTATATCAGCAATGAGATGGATGATTGGTTCTTGGGTCGCAATGACACATACGTTAGCCTTATCGAAGCAAGTCTCGCACGCTCATTTTTCGAGACTGCTGAAGATCACTCGAATCGCCTAAGTATGTATGAGGATGTGGATGGGGATGGAGATCATGATAGCCATATGCCACCACACTTTTACCGTGAACTGACACGCACAAAAGAGGGGTGTCAATTGCTCGAAGACAAGGGCCACTTCCTAGAGTTTGCTTCTACCATTCGCGAGTATGGCATGCAATCAGAAGACCCAGAGCTTATTACAAAGGTGAAAGGTTGTTTATGGGCCGTGGGCAACGTCGGTTCCATGGAATTAGGAGCTCCATTTCTTGAGTCGACCGACGTTGTTGAAAGGATCGTACAGATTGCAAAGACTCATGATGTGATGAGTCTCCGGGGCACCGCCTTTTTCGTTCTAGGTTTGATTTCAAGGTCAGTGCATGGGCTTGAGATTCTCTCCGAACATGGTTGGCTATCCAACACCACATTACTTGGGAAATCTTTCGGGCTCTGCATTCCTAACGACCTTTCCAAGTTCTTATCGTACCAACCTTGGAAGCATGAGATCCCATTATCAATTAAGTTGCCGGATACTCAGAACACAATCCCCAACCCTGCGTCAGTCATTGTCGATGAAGCTGATGACACGAACAAGCGAGTTCTAAAGCTTATTGAGGTGGATCTAGGTGACATGATTCTCTACAAGAAGGCCCGGGTTGAGTTACATCAACTAAAGCATCAGAAAGTACCCGGCTTCCGGCAAGCTGCCATGTTTCGGCGTGTCTTAGGACTTTTAGAGAACCACCATTACAAGCTTGCAGACCGACACTTAATCATAGAGCTTTTCGACAAGAGTGTGTTGCGCGATATCATCTACGGGGAAGAGAGTAGCGACGAGGTAGACAGCAACTCCGGAGACGAGCAACGAACAGAGAGACAAAGGAGTATTAGTGACCCAGCCGACCTAGAGATGACAACAAGAGCATATCAATCCTCGATATAGCAGGACTCTCAGTGACTGGTAGAGGACGTACCAGTTGGATATGAGTTAGGAGGCTCCCCTGAGATTCTTTAGATGATACCAAACGCGACATGATTTGAGAAAGGGGTTTACATAGGCGGCTCATATTTCGCAGCATAGTCGGCACTTATTATTCCATTGGAATAATCTGGCGTTAAGGTAACTTCCAATAAGGAGGCTCGGCTGAGCAATCAAGGAGTTGTCGGGTGCTGGTGGGCTTCGGTCGGGTGCACTATACCCATCACGCGAATTATATACTTGTCGTTGCATCTCGCCAAATGAATGGTATCAACACTAAATGTTTAACAAAGTGCTTCTATGATAAAGTTTTGGGGACAGCAAGGTGTCCCCTTATCTTACGATTTAGTTTCATTGCAATTAAGCGACGTTACCTACTGCCAAACCCCACTTCGTGTATTTTACGGCGCCTCTTATGCTCAAGCATTTTCACAGCTCCAGGCTAGCTCCGAGTTGAAAGCTTGTTGTCTACTTGTCCTTCCAAGTTAAAAATAATAGTAGATAGCCGCGCAGTGGGCCATTATAAAAATGACCAGCAAGACAATCCTCGTCGTTGCGGGGAGCGACTCATCGGGTGGTGCGTAAGTTGCAAGTTTTATGATTTATTTATTTATCTTGCGAGTAGGGCACGATAGTATTAATACTCACCAACTGCCCGCATGTTTTCACTAATTTAAACGTGTAAACAAACAGGGGCCTCGAGGCAGATCAGAAAGTCATCGCCGCCCATGGCTGCTATGCCATGACGGCCACGACGGCGCTGACGGCCCAGAATACCATGGGCATCGATGACATTCATCAGATCCCGCCCGAGTTTACAAGAAAACAGATCGATGCTGTCTTTAGGGACATCCCACCTAGTGTTGTCAAGACCGGTGCGCTGACCCGTTCACTTTGATTTTGACGGAGCGTGCAATCTTATTGATGAATAGGAATGTTGGGCTCAGCGGCCACCATCAAGATGCTCTCTCAAGCACTAATCGATTACAGGGTCGAAAGGCTTGTTTTAGACCCAGTAAGTAGGAAGCATACAAATCACATTATATTGCGGTGAGTGTTGTTTGAGGCCTAGTTGAGCTAAACTTTATCTCTTAAGGTTATGGTGGCTACCACAGGCGCTCAACTTTTGCCCGCAAAAGCCGTCGATGAGTTGCGCACACTTTTGCTACCCCTGACTTTCATCCTAACACCAAATATACCCGAGGCCAAACTTCTACTCACAAATAGCGGCGAGGTTATGGGGGATGTTCGTTGCGTCGAGGACCTAGAGCATCTGGCGAGGCAGCTTCTGGCACTTGGTCCTCAGTGGGTACTCGTCAAGGGCGGGCACGCTCCCTTCAAGAAAGACGGCACCGCTGCTATCTCGCCTGAGGAGAGAGAGCTTGTTGTCGACGTTCTTCTGGGACCCAGTGGAACCGTGACTAGGATCGAAAGTCCGTATATCGATTCCAAGAACACGCACGGCACAGGCTGCTCGCTCGCCGCAGCCATCGCGGCGAACCTTACAAAGGAACTAGAGACCGTTGATGCCGTGCATGCTGCGTGTCGGTATGTTGAGGCGGCTATTCGTACCGCGCCTGGGTACGGCAAAGGTCATGGGCCACTCAATCACTTCCACTCGACATATATGTTGCCATTTGCACCGTGAGCTCTATCTATCTCCTGGCACTTCATTCAACCTACCTACTCTTTTGTTTCTCCCGCCCAAGCTAATCGTACCAAGAGGAAAATTCGTTGAATGGCTACTTTCTCGCCCAGATGTCACCCCTGTGTGGCATCGTTTCGTTAACCACCCATTCGTACTCGCGCTTGGGAATGGCGAGTTACCGCTCGAGTCGTTCAAGAACTACCTCGTGCAGGATTACTTATACCTCGTACATTTTGCGCGCGCAAATGCCCTCGCGTCGTATAAAGCGAAGAATATCCGGGATATCGCAGCTGTATGTCGACGATACGAAGGGGGCGGGGGCAGAGGTGAAGATCGCGTATAGGTGGGATCATGCTGATTTTGTTTACTCTCGGTCTAGGGAGCGAAGATTATTCAACACATTCACACCGAGATGAAGTTGCATATTGACTATTGTAAGAGCTTTGGCATCGAAAAAGAGGAGATCGAGGCTACCGAGGAGCATCAAGGTATGTGTGGCTCCCAACACACGTAATTGCGCTCTATATAGTCGGGCACCTACTGACAAGTAGATTTTTCTTGTTTGATTCGCAGCTTGCACAGCTTACACGCGATATGTTCTGGATATTGGCCAGTCGGAAGACTGGCTCGGCCTTCAGGTATCGTTGGCGCCCTGCCTGCTAGGCTATGGTGCTATTGCGAAGATGTTGCATGCCGACTCACGTACGAAGATCGAAGGAAATATGGTAAGCAGCAAACTTTAGTCTTTTATACTTATCTACTCAAGCTCGTTCTAGAACACAGAGCTTCTGTGAGATCCCGCTTGATGCCCTGGTGACTCCGGCCGCTCCCAACCGTCCTCAGATTTTGGAACGAGACACAGTTGCTGACTCGGAATCTCTTAGTACTGGCCTTGGGTCCTGAATTACGTTGCAGATGACTATGTACAGGCTGTACAAACAGGCTGTGGTAAGTCACCCCCTATCTCCGATCCCTCTATAGTAGAATGCCTCGTTGCATCGAGAATATACATGAGGATAGGAAAACCAGTGGCTAGTATTGATATATATGGCTATGATACAGAGCTTATGGAAAGGAATGCGGTCCTACATTCCCCTTCTAGAATCGAGGAGCTTGTCAAGGTATTCATTCATACTACGAAGGTACGATGCGCTGTTACATAAGTCCACCCGGAGGACGGTACGTGGAATATGGACTGGGGGTAATGGGCTAACATGATATTAGATGGAGATTGGGTTCTGGGAGATGTTTCCGTCGGCCTGACGCGTTACGGTGGTATATGAAACAACATGTCACAATACCTAACAAGACTTCGGTATTCTGGTGACGTATGAAGCCAATGGACATGGCGTCACTTACTGGAAGATCTGCCTTTAAGAGAAAGCAAAAGGACGAATGAACGATAGAACTTGAAGATGGCTTGGGGTTGAATACATAGACCTATTTCCAAAGTCTCGATCTGATTTATTCATGTCAATTGCACAATAGACATTTCCTTTCTAACAATCAATCTACGGTACTTTATTCAAACGAAAGAAGAGAAGAAAAGAAAAAGAAAAAAAAATTAGGTGCTCTAATGCATGGTACATATTCCGAGAGTTGTCAGTCTAGCCAGGTACCTGCGTTACGTTCATTTCAAGGTTCTTTATTCATTTGTTCATTCAGGCACACATAAGAGTTGCTTATCGATAGGACGCAGTACACTACTACCATTGTACACACAATAGTACTGTAGGTAGGAAGGAGCACGGACCACATATCGGGTTCCATTTTTCTTTTCCTGCTACCCCCTCCAGACCTCCAGTTCTAACTCCAGCTAAAGTCAGTGCTACTGTTAGTGCTGTGATCGAGACCCCATACTAAGGTTAGTGTATCTAGGAAGGTAGGTGTGGGTCGCGCCTACTAGTGCCAAAAAAAAAAAATCTACTGGAAGGGAAATTTCTTTGCCTCCATCATTACAATTCGAGTAGGTAGAAGAGACATTCCCATCCCTCTTCCTAATCAACAATATCTCTTCTCTCCATCTTCCATCCATAATCACGCCTTCTCTCTCGTATCCCGCTCATTTCTGCAGGTCGCGCTCCTGCATCTATTCCCCTCACACCATCCACGCCCTTTTGTTTAATCACCTTTCAGCTTAGTTTCACTTGCGCGCTGGGCTTCATTCTCGAACCTTGCGTCTACACTCGCGTCGCTCCCGACTCGTAATAACACCCAACACCTTTCACATCAACATCATGTCGTACGGAGGTGGTGGCTACGGCTCCCGTGGTGGCGGTGGTGGCTATGGAAATGATGGTTACCGTTCTGGTGGTGGTGGTGGTGGTGGCCGTCATGATTACAATGGCCATGGGTAAGCGATACGCGTTTTTTTCTCTCTCCCTCCTTTCAGCCTCTGATCATTAACCGCATGCGCCACGACCATCCTAGTTAACACAACATTCCTAACACGTCTGCATTGACATGGTATTCACCAAGATCATTTTACGTCCGCGATACTAATAGTTTTCTAATAGACACAACGGACATTCGAACAATTATGGCGGCGGCGGCGGCTACGGTGGTGGTGGTTATGGTGGCGGCGGTGGCGGTGGTGACCGAATGAGCAACCTTGGCGCTGGTCTTAGCAAGCCTTCATGGGGTATGTCTTCTGCGGAACGTCATTTATCACAATGATACTAACTTCAATCAATAGACCTTAGCAAACTTCCCAAGTTCGAGAAGTCTTTCTATAAGGAGGACGAGGCTGTTGCCCAGCGACCCTCTAGCGAGGTTGACCGATTCCGACGCGATCACCAGATTACTATCGCTGGCCGAGATGTCCCCAAGCCCGTCGAGACTTTCGACGAAGCTGGTTTTCCTAGATACGTCATGGATGAGGTCAAGGCTCAAGGCTTTCCCGCTCCTACCGCCATTCAATCCCAAGGTTGGCCTATGGCCCTTTCCGGTCGCGATGTCGTTGGTATTGCCGAGACAGGCTCCGGAAAGACACTTACGTACTGCCTTCCTGCCATTGTTCACATCAACGCTCAGCCTCTGCTCGCGCCTGGCGATGGTCCTATTGTCCTCGTCCTAGCCCCCACAAGAGAGTTGGCAGTTCAAATTCAACAGGAGATTACCAAATTTGGCAAATCATCCCGAATTCGCAACACATGTGTTTACGGAGGTGTTCCTCGTGGCCCTCAGATTCGAGACCTATCTAAGGGAGTCGAAGTCTGCATTGCTACGCCTGGACGTTTGATCGACATGCTGGAAGGTGGCAAGACAAATCTTCGCCGGGTCACCTACCTAGTCCTCGACGAGGCTGATCGCATGCTTGATATGGGTTTCGAACCACAGATCCGAAAGATCATCAGCCAAATTCGGCCCGACCGTCAAACACTCATGTGGTCTGCTACCTGGCCCAAGGAAGTTCGAGCCCTAGCCTCTGAGTTCCAGACCGACTTCATTCAAGTGAACATTGGTTCCATGGATCTCTCTGCAAACCATCGCATTACTCAAGTTGTTGAAGTAGTTTCCGAGGGCGAGAAGCGTGATCGTATGATCAAGCACTTAGAGAAGATCATGGATAACAAGGAGAACAAGTCGCTCATTTTCGTAGGCACGAAACGCGTTGCCGATGAAATCACAAGATTTCTCCGCCAGGATGGCTGGCCAGCACTTTGTAGGTTTAGCCTCACAAGGTCATTCCTTCACCGCTAACGTGTTTACAGCGATTCACGGTGATAAACAGCAAAACGAGCGTGATTGGGTCCTTGATCAATTCAAGACCAACAAGAGTCCCATCATGGTCGCCACTGACGTGGCTTCTCGTGGTATTGGTATGATTAAAACTTCCCCTATCCTATCCCCTCCCCGCGACTTCCGGCAGAGTTATATCCGATGTGCTTGACTGTGATGTCTAGGGGCTTTCTTGATTGCGCACATATTACTGGCCTAATCGTGTCTCGTGGTTCTCCTTCCCCCCGGATGATCGGGATCAATGGTATGGCCAAAGAGCCGTGTCGATGTTTCGCCTCGTACCTGGTATTCTGTGGTACAAGAAGGCGAAGTTGAGCATTTCTTGATTTTTATCAAGCTGTCTCTAAGATTCCCAAATCCTGAGGACCCGGACCAGACTATTGGGATTATTTCCAGATTGGCAGTGTTGATGCAACAGACAGCCCCATTCTCGATGGAGAAGGCACGGAACAATATGCTTATGGCACCTGTGATCGCCGCTGGGACTTGCTTCATAGCAACTCGTTTTCTAGAGCTAACCTTATGTGATAAAGATGTGCGCAACATCACTCATGTGATCAACTATGATTATCCGAACAACTCGGAGGACTACATTCATCGTATTGGCCGTACCGGTCGTGCTGGCGCCAAGGGTACCGCCATTACCTTCTTTACTACTGACAGTAAGCCTCACCACTCTACCTATACTCTTCGTCCTAGGCTAACCCACATCATCAGACTCGAAGCAGGCTCGTGATCTCGTCAGTGTTCTTCAAGAGGCTAAGCAACAAGTTGACCCAAGATTAGCTGAGATGGCGCGGTACGGCGGAGGCGGCGGTGGTAGCCGATATGGTGGCCGTGGTTATGGTCGTGGTGGTCATCGTGGTAAGTTCCATCCCTTGCTCTTGTGGCTTTTACGAATAAAAATTAATTAAACCATTAGGCGGCGGCGGTGGCGGCGGTGCTAATGCTATGCCTCTTGGTAACCGACGATGGTAATTGAAATCCTCCACGGGTGCCTACAAGATCCCAACTATTCGATACCACAGCAACTCTTGTGGGATTGTTGAGATCATTTTCATAATTCCCAAAAGCACGAACGGCGTTATCTAGAGGGTCCGGCTGATTAGACATGGTAATATCGGCTTTCTTAGTGCTGTATCTCACTGAGATCTGCACATGTCAGTCTTCGTTTGATTTCGTTAGGAGATGTGATGAAGTTCTCCACGTCTAAGAGAAAAACAAGACTACTTTAGCTTCAGACGAGGCACAGCATATTTTGTATCTTGCAGGGTCTCATATGAGAAAATAATGGGCAGGACAGCCCGTTAAGAAGCGAGACACGAGCTGAGGAACTTGCTGACCCGATTCTAGATTGGAACTGCTAAGTTGCATCATATTGACTTCCAAAATCTCTCACATTCATGTAGATTTACTCGTCTCATTTGTACTCACTAGGAGGCAAATCAGACAGTCAAGGTAGCATAAGAACATTGCTTAATATCAATCCCACTATATGTGATGTCAGTTTTTTTTGGGACATTCGTGTGTTGACTACTAGTTCTGTCGACAAGATGTTTGTCATGTCAGGCTCTCTAACACGGCATATGATGTTAGTTTTCGTTTCCCTGCTTGCATCTTTGCCGAGCCATGGCTGCGCCAGAGCCATCTTGGGGTGGGTAAGGTCCTTTAGGATTGCACCTCATGAGAGGTAGGCATACAATATATCCGGCTCAGGCTTCATTTACCCGGTTCTCGCAACTCACATTCCGCTCGATTTTATATTTCCATCTTGGCATCATTGGCTGGTCTCATACCTCTTAGTTGCACCTGATAGCTTGCTTATTGATTGTTAGCCGCCGCCTCCCGGGCTCGGTATTCCGTTGCTACGATGTCAATACGCTTATTTGAGACCCAGCGAGCCATTTTGTTGACCTCCTATTTTATCAACACCTTCAAATAGGCTAGTATCCGCACCCTTACAATCTACAACCTACAACATAAGAGGTCTATCGGGTCAAATTCCATACCCTTCCATTAATTGTCGTCATTAAATTACTATTAAACATGAAAGCTACAGCAGCACTTGCGCTCTTCATTGGCGCTATTCAGGCAGCTCCTCATTGTATGTATATAGACATCAGGATTTTTATGTTGTTTTTCTGGTTGCAGGTGTCTAAATCTATATTATCTATTTCATTTTTATACTCGAAGCTGTGATAGCGGTTGAGTGCTTCCTTGGAGATTCTATATTTTTTTATATCTATATCTTAGAGTCTTTATCGTCCACTCCTTTTACTCGCGGAGCTAACAAATCGTTCAGATACCTTTCCGAAACTTGCTGGAACATCAGATTGGTCATCAGTACGCCAGGTCAGTGATCCAGACCATTGATACACTTCTCGGCGATTCCCTGGAGTAGGGACTTGCTTAATCGGGGGGGTGCTCTTCCTCTTGCTTCGACAGGCTCCCCGAACCCTCGGTGTTATATTTGTCGGCAGTAATTACTAACCCCGGATTCCTCGATAGACGGCTAACTTCCAGAGCAATGGCCCGGTTACGGACGTGAACAGCGATGCGATCCGATGTTACGAGAGGACGCCGGGCGGGGCGCCCGACATCACAAAGGTTAACGCAGGTGGCCAGATAACCTGGGCGGTGGCACCAAATATCTACCATCCGGGAGCCTTGTCCGCATATATGGCAAAGGTCCCCAGTGGCCAGACAGCGGCAACGTGGGATGGCAAGGGCGCTGTCGTAAGTATTTTTCGGCGTCATTCCCCCCTTTTTTTATGTATTTTGAGAGTATTGGGCCTCCTTTGGGCCAGAGTCATGCCTTGTGATCTCTCAGTTCCCTCGAAAACATATATATCACACTCGGAATAACCATCACTAACGCTCCGAGCACTGCAGTGGTTCAAGGTCTTCCAGTTAGTCCCCTGGAGTCATTATTTCCCCCCTTTGGCAGGTTTCGGGCCTCATTGCCCCTGCATGCTCCCGAAACATGAGCTGAAATCTTACTCTTTTCAGTAATTACTAACTCCAGCGTGTAAACAGGGATATGCCGACTGCCAGTGGCGGGCAGTACGTCTGGCCCTCTAACGGTGAGCGTTCTTGTTTTGTCGTGAGAAAGACGCAAGAGCGACGATGAAGTAAATATAACTCAGGGTTTGACTGACAACAACTATCACCGCAGGGAAGTCTCAGGTTAGCTTTACTATCCCGCAATGTATCCAAAATGGCGACTACCTGTTCCGCATTGAGCACGTTGCGCTTCATAGGTAATTTCAGCCCCTTGAAATAATTTACATACATTCCAAATACGTATCTATCATCGCCAACCTCATCAACACTCCATTCAACCTCACCCCCTTAAAAAAAAAAGAAGTTGTGTTTTCTAAACCCCAGATCTCCGTCACTCTACCATCGAGATCATCACGAGGTCCCTGAAGGTAGCTAACACACTTACCATATGCAGCGCGGGTGCGGCAAACGGCGCCCAATTTTACATCTCATGTGCTCAGATCATGGTCTCCGGCGGTTCGGGCTCCAAGTCTCCGTCGAACCTCGTCTCATTCCCCGGTGCCTACAAGAGTACCGACCCCGGCCTTCTCATCAATATCTACAACAACGGCGGCAAAACCTACCAACCTGCCGGCCCGTCTGTTTTCACCTGCTGATGGGAAGCAAGAATATGGGGGGAAACGATTACCTGTGAGGAGGATATTTTGCGTGTTTAATTAACTCCCTCGCGATCAAATTTCTGGGGAGCTGGCTACTATGTTCTCGATGTAAATCGCTCAAGTATATTACTGATTTACCAAACTTTCCCCTCTTTGTTGATAAGCCGTGTTTATACGTTTTATCTCGTGACAGCAAAGATAGTCCCTAGATTTAATTTAGACTCGCGTATTTCGTTATCTGAGGTTGATCTGTTGCTGGCCGGGCCCCAAATAGACAAAGCCTAGCCATAGTGCCTGGAGATTCTAGAGAGATCTAGACACGATTGAGAATAACATACTAGCTCAAGCAGATAACACCCGGCAGTCTTTATATCAGTTAAATCCGTATACCAATATAGCAAACCAGGTCAAAAGGAAATGAGAAAATAGAAGGTAAAAAGGAATCACAAGGGACACAAAAAAAAGGCATGAAGCTATCACTCTCGATCGGGGAATCGAACCCCGGCCACCTGCGGTTTTGCTCTTAGATCGTTACTAGCATCCACAATCGTGGAATTCGCAACGACTAGTGACAAGCAGGTATCCTGACCACTAGACCAATCGAGATATCCTGTTGATGGGATTTCGACCTCCTATCTCGAGTCAAGGTCCTCTAGGTTGGGTGCTGAGTCGTAACTCAAACTCTAGGGAGTGGGGTGTCGATAGAGCAGCTATTTGTGTATATGATTCGTCTTTTTTTTTTCCAGCCAGATAGTCTTTGCGGCCGTTGAATTCAAGGCTAATAATGGAATCGGATTTATAGAACAATAATTAAGACGCAGTAAGTCGTTGAGGTGAGGCTGATTATGACCCCATCTATTTGTTACTGGTATATCCATACCGGGCCTGCTGAAAGATCCCGACTGTTCTAGACTAGTAGGTTCTTGGATTCCTTCTGGGTCCTAGCTTAGCCGGAGACGGCACATCTGCTAGGCATCCATTTTACATACTATAATTGGGATATGATACAGAAAACTGAGAGTCATTGGGGAATGGTGGAGGAACACGGGGCATGATCTAACTCGCCATCATCAACATTTGCCTCTTACTACCGTAAACCCTCATATTTGACAAAAAACAAAAACAAACGAGGGCTGAGTACCTGCTCAGTGCAATGCATGAAGCTGAAGACGACAAAGCTGTCAACCTAAAAAGAGGGATGATATAGTCCGTGAATCCTAATGTAGCTAAACAAGACAATCCAAGATGTTTGAATCACCGCTGTCTTTGTGAACTATATTCATACTCCTGCCGTTTAATCCAGCATTTGGGGTGCTAATATGGCAGGGTTCTTAGTGATCCAGATCTAGCGTGAGGCTAGACCGTTGAGTTGGTCTCCATACTACAGGTTTATTTCAAGTTCTGGGCCCTCCAGCTTTAGTCCATGGATGTAGGAATCCGCCGTTGCCTTGCCATATGGCTACCTACCTAGATCTCACGCCGAGACTGAGGGTAAGATGAAGTGGAAACCTTGCATGAATTTCATCAAGATCAAGATAATCTGCGTTTATGCGGGGCCCCAGAGACCCGGTTTGCACATGTCAAGGTTCCATGAGGCTTATCATGCCTTTTTGATTGACTGTTGGGACAAAAGAATTTGATGTTCTAGAGCATCCGCATGCATGACTGACTTATTGTGTGAGACTATCAAAGCCAGCCGCTTCAAATTGGCCACAAAGGATCTCAGGTACCTTGATGCGACTGGGAGAACCATCAACATGGTACAAAGATTCGTGTTAGGATCTAGGTTCTACGGTTTCTAGTCCGTGGTTCTTCTTCCACATGGGGGAATGCAATAGGATGTTCGAGTCAGTCACTTAAACTGAAAACTCATGGCAAACGTCTGCTAGTAAATGCTCCAAGCATTCTTCCGTCTAATTCACATGAATAGATGGAAATTAATGTCATATGCTATATATAGATAGGCCTCGTCGGAATGCTTACGAAGTTTGTTTGTATAATATTAAATGAATAATCTCAATGTATTTGGAAGACATCCCCACGAAACTGTATTAGACTGCAAGATACGTAAATCAGCTCAACCAGCTATCAGCCAGCCGTAAATGACATGTCAATATAAGGTAGCTTCCACAATTTTTTGAATATCGTATATCTCAACGGATGAACTATTTCAAAGTTTTGGACTGTGGCGGAAGCAAGGGATTTGTATATCCTTTTTTTTATCCCTCCCAACTGTCAGCCGAAGTTTCCTTAGCTCTAGAATCGGCTGCATGGCTTGTTCTCATTTAACAGAAACTGTAACTGTGCAACCCTGCTCGAAGAATATTAGAATTAATACTCGCTTCTGTGTTACGAGTCTTCGATACCTCTCTACCTAAATATGGTCTCTGCGATGAATTGAAAAAAATGTCTCGTCAGCTTATTGCTTTTCAGTGCACATTCCCTTGGCTAGAAATTCCGGTGGCTTGGATGACCAAGAAAAGTCACCCGCGCCGCTCAGCAGCAAGCCACCTATTAACACACTTATTAACACATACTTCCAGCCAAGCGGTCAAGACCTCGATCGGGACAGAGAAATAATGGCAGGGTGGCATATGCAAGCCACCCTGATTTCGTATAGACATCCAATAGATGGTTGGTACATATTCCTCGCCCATTCGTACAAGGCACATGTACAAATCTTTTCTCCCCCGTAGATGTTATCTATACCACCTGGTAATGCTGGGTCGGTGGTGGCTAGTAGATAAACTTGAACAGGTATTATAGCTGATAATAGTAATAGTAGCGGTATATTACAAAGAGTATTGCTCTGTGAAACCTACCTTGCCACTCCTACTATAGCGACTCCATCGAATCGATGATGTGTAACGGGATCTAGCAGATTAGTGACAAGTGACAAGTTCACTATCCGAACCAAAGGCTACGCCAATCGCTGTCAGATCGCTCTGGTTCCTACCTTAGACTAAAGCGGTGTACCCAAGCAGTACCCAAGACAGAACCCAAGAGACTAGCAGTCACCGCTAGTGTCTTTGCATTTTCTGGTACTATGCACTTTTGGCGTCACGGTAGCTCATCCGAAAGTGCACCAGGAACTACGGAGTGCATCACCATGTTCCAAACCACCAATGTTGGTGTCCCGCCCTTCTTCGCTTCCTACGCTCCTATAATCTGACCCACATGTCTGACGCATTCATGATCGAAAGAAGAACAGCATGCATCTCTCTCTCTCTCATTCTCGGCGGGTTAAAAGATACTACACTACCTCATCGACGTAAAGGCCCACGTATGGTTAGATGTCATAGTGATACTGGCTGGGGTCGGAGGTGCCGAAGCCCGCAAGGACCAAAAAATTTCTACGTGAAAAAAAAAAAAAAAAAAGTCACAATCAGTAAGATAGACCTCCCTCCTCTCATGGTTGGGCTGATATTGGTGATTATGGCTTGATCATGGGTCACGTTTGTCGCGACTTGGCAGAGTGATTGTTAAGCCCACGCACTACACTACTGCCGAACGCTCGATCCGAGCGACCAATATCTCATTTCCCCTAGTGCGAACCATCTACAACTTGGGTCCTCGAATTAGAAGACACTGTACAATTTCTCTCAGGGAAATCTTTAAAAACCCCACCCCGCTGCATACTATATTTGAAGACTTCGGGGAAATTGCCCAATGTTGTATCCTCGTCGAGACTTGGTTCTTAACACGCAAATAGGAAAGCTCGTCGAGGGATGTGGGCGCAATTATTTGACACCCGTTATCATTAACGTCAATGGGAGGAAGGTAATTGAAGTTTTCGTGGTAGGAATACCAAAAGTACAACCGAGAAATAAATGATAGGTGGGTAAGTATAGACGTGCGCGTACACACCTACTGGATGGCGTTGTATTGAATTAAAAAATTGAATGGTTGGGGGCACCTGTTCCAGTATGAAAAAGAGGGAGGCAAAAAAAAAAAAGGGATAGTGTTGTGTGCATTGATCGTCAGTGCAGCTAGCTTGGCAGCAGGGGTCCTTTGTTAGGTAGTGTAGATCCAGACAAGTGGGTGATGTTCCCAGGGATCTTGAAGATATGGATAGGATCACTTTTGCCCAGTGAGGCGGTTAGGCGATGGTGTAGGACAAGGTAGGCTTCGGGTCAGTACGGAAAGTAACAGTCTCTCGCCCGTAGAGTTACGGGTTGTCGAGGCCACACGGGATATACTTGCCGCTTCGAGCTTTATACCACTGTAAAGCGAGCACACGAGTTAGTGGAGAGTGGCGAGCTGAAGATGCCCGTCAGTCATGCGTAACCAGTTGACTCGTCCCACAAACAAGCGAGTTCTGATGTTACTTCAGAGGACTGCATACTAGTGGCGATTCGATCTCACAGCTACAAATAAATCTACACGATTAGCGAGAGCTATGTCATGTGTCTATGTCTATCCTCAAGGCTTTCTCTGTACCTAGCAATATGGGTTATGACAGTCGTTTCGTCGGTGAGCCGACTTTTGTTTTATTGTATTGAATTTGCACATCAGCAGATGGAGGATAGAACACTAAATATGGGTTCGCCCAGCCTTTGGTTTGGACAATATTGGTGGCCTTTGCTAGACTTGACTCGATGCGATCACTCCAATATGGATTGTCTACCCCAGAACGAAACAGACAGAATAAGGCAAGGTTGCGATGTTAGTGGGTCTATGTTACATGTAGTGCAAGGTTAACGATGAGATGAGCACCTTTTCCCTCTTGAATTGCTTGCCCTGACGAATTGAGGTGCAAACAGGAACTATAGAGTGGTGGGAGTCTCTACCTGCCTGCGGAGTCAAATGGTCGTCATGAACAACACTTTCAATGCCTCTTACTAGAGAAAATATAGCATTCGGGGCTCTCGGGGCCTCGGGGTCCTCGGCATCAGCCCTCTGATATCTAGGCGTGTACTGCCTAACTAGGTAGTATGAATCTCACAAGATGGCTTACCAGCATTTGTGACGTGAGATCTACTATGTAAGAAGCATGAATGCTCTGGTTAACGAGAACAATTCTATACATTCCCTACACCAGATATCTCAAAGCTGCAGTCCACTAGAGTTGCTGAATGACAGGGTAGTTCGTATACCTCGGTCTCCTACGGATATCCATATTCCGTTAATATTATCACAAATGTGAAGCAACAGCGCGTCTCGATATCTATTGTAATGACAAGTTTGCAAATACGGGCACGGGTCTGAGCGCCGTCCACAACCGGGTTGCGCTTTTAAGACGACGCCTTCGTTTTGTCGCGATGCCAGGTGATTAGCATGTGACCATTTGACGGTCGTGTAAGCCTGTCGTGGTGCGGCATGTATATTGAGGGGACAACCTTGGAGCCGAGCAATCAAATCCCGTTCCCACCAGTCTTTCAATAGGCATTCCATGCCGATAGGATGTCGCTTATCGTGATATATTGGGTATGTACGCTGACGAGCAATGAGCAGTAAAAACACTCAACCTACGACGAGAACTGACTCCTATATCAACAGTTTCGTGCATGCTTGCCACTATCGGTTGATTTCACAGGACATGCGGAACGGTAATGTGAGCAAGGTTGTCAAGTAAAAAAACTAAAAAATAAGTGAACAGTCGTATTGGCCTTCAGGAGGTGGTTGATGGGCGGTGTGCGAGAGGGTGGGGATGCTGTCGAGAGGGGGACCAAATGGAGCGGGCGAACGGAACGAGGTGGTGACGGAGGAGGAAGAGGAGGAGTAGGAGAAGCAGCAGCAGCAGGAGGAGGTGGTGGGAGTGGTGGAGGATGGTGAGGTGTGGTCGTTACATCACATTGTGATGGCTGGCGTGGCGGTCAATCACGCTATTGTAATACAAATAAAATAGATGTAAAATAAATGCAAAAGAATTAACGATAGGATGGATAGCGAGAATTACATGGTGAGCACGTTTCTACAGCTGGCAGTACAGTAGTTGGACGGCATGTTGTTTGTCGGGGATGCGGCGTCTACGACTATCGTCATAATAAGCTGTATCGCTAATGATGACAACGATATTGATAGATGGAGGAGCAAAAGTAATCACTAGGTTAGCTCATAACTCCAACCGGCAGATTCAAACCGCTTATGTTTCGCCTCGCCTCAGCATCAGAGACTCACGCTTGTTTAGTGTCTCCCAGAGTTTCGGGTCGTAAGGAGGAGATCTGTCTTCCACCCTACACGTACCGTACTACTACTGTACCTAACCTCCTGCCGACGCCATTCCAGGGCGCGCGCCAGGGCCCTGACAGATCGCTTTTACCGATATCAATTAGCGGGAAATCATTCCGGGGTAGTTTGTCCAGGTCTGTTCAGGTACTGCTACCTCACTATAAGTACTGTCCAGGCTCCTGCCTATAGCGTGCCCTGGTAAGACCTCCAAGACCCCCAAGCCAGAACCGTGCAGGCCCTGCCGGTGATTTGGGTGTGTCTTGTCTTGGGTTAGGTCTTGAGCAGGGCAGAGGCGCGGCGTAGAGGTAGGGTGTCCCGAGTCTGGTGCCAAGATCACGAGGGAAGGTGTATCGACCAATTGATGCCTCATTTCCGAGCCCTGCCATATTCCGTCATGATTGCTGATTTATCCATTAGTCTTAGTAATTGTCGCGTAGACGAGCGGGCGAGAGAGACCGATTTGATGACGATGATAATATGATGGCGATATTTGGAAAAAATGATAAAATCGAAAATCAAAAATAAAATGGAGAACTTGGGTTACCTACGATCAGAATACGATCATGGGCTTTCGGCTCGTATCTCCCAGCCATTCGCCTCGCTATGCATTTCCTTCTCTGTAGTGTACACACACCTTGAAAGATAATATAGATAAATTTTAAGTGAAAAGTATCGATCTGAGCTGAAATCGCTTTGCCCCTTTCCTCGGTCTGGTCGGGACCACGCCGGTGCTACTTGTACCTAGGTACGCTATACTCTATTGTACAGCACGCTAGGTACTCTACGGGGACACTAGACATAGCCCGGGAACCTGGCAGAGCCCGACTCCAACAAATTGCACACGCACGTAGCGAACAATACAACAACATACGTGTATACTACACTAGATAGTACACGATGCAGTATATCCATCACCTCTAGTGCTAATCTGAGGTGGGTAGTTTGCAAGGCACCGATTTCTCTGCATTACGCTATAACACGCTACCTACGCTACAGCGGTACTACACTACAAATAGACCTATACTATGTGGTGTAGTGTGGTACCAAGTACATACCTAGTATGCTGTAGGACAAATACTAGTAGTGTAATACTAGTACACTAGTGTAGGTAGTATGATATACCTACAGTAGGTATAAAAGGTACCTGAAGATAAAGAGAGCCAATCTGACTACAGCCTAGCGCCAAAAGGATTCGAACCTATACCCATATAACTATGAACCAATAGCTCCACATCTCCTGTAGTGTACATGCTGCACAGGGTTGGGTGTGGAGTAATTTGACAATTACACCTAGTGTACATAGGAGGTGGTATATATACACGCCCTTGTCGTCGTTGCGGGTTACCATATTAGTTCGCGATGGAGGGCTTCGGGTTTCCCCTCTCCCCTCTTCCCAGGAAAACCTACCATGATACCTACATAGATAGGTAGTATCAAGGTGTATGCTTTATGACAGAACTGTAAGGGGCGGTCTGGAGGCCCGGCTGATTCTTAGTACGGTATAATGATGGCTACTCAGGCAGAAGCTGAGGCTCCATAATATCTCATATCGTATCAAAACAAAAAAAGTAAAGGGAGGAAAAAGAGGAAGAGCTGAATACAGAGCCTAGAAGTTGTTTCACAAAATCTGCTTTACTTTTTGCCTTGGTACATTTGCGTCACACCATTTGCCTAGGGCAAACATCGTACACTAGGTACTGTACTAAGAGCAGCAATAGTGCACACGAGATAGTGTAGCGATAGTGTAGCGATGCTGAGCGAACAAAAGTTATCTGTACCTACTGTGTACGGGCCAATTACTCGTACCCAGGCTAAAACAACCTGGAAGTTGTGTACTCATTCAGTAATGTAGAGGAACATCTCCTCCCAACTTCGGAAGCTGATAAAGAGGTTCCCGATCAAATACCTGACTAATACTGTAATACATGACCCTATCTGGTAATGACGGGGTGATTTTTATCGTCATTATTATTATTAGGTATTTTTTTTTTCAATCAGTAATGGTATAGACTAGGTAGAACTACTACGTAGTTGTACTACCCTCTTGGACTCCTGCAAATGTATACCTACCTAGTTACTTAGCTGCACCACGCAGACGGCCCACAGGCCCACAGACCCACGGCACACACACACCGTCTTTCACATAAGCCTGTACAGTAGTCTGTATTGACATGGGCCGCCACATCATGTATGGCATCGCTTGGCTTGCTGCCACGCGACTGATCACCTGTTGCTTCGTGGCTAAACCTCAGGACGAATAGCGACATTCGGGGACATTGGCTCTAGACATTGGCCCAAGACTTTGTAAGATGCTTTTGCCTCTGCTATGTCTAATACTCACTAGCACCACGATTTTAACGACTTACATTAGTACCTATATTGCCTCTCTACTTTCCGACTTATCAATCAGCGACTGCTTGCCTCCTATATTCTATTTACAACTCTTAACGGTGAAGAGCGCAACGGTAATAAATAGAATGACGCAACGGGTCGTCATGCATATTTATCATATCTCCACATATTGACCAATATCTAATTCTGATTCAACATTACATTACCAGCCTCCAGCTCATCAATCCTTTGGGAAAAATGGACCCAGTGGAAGAAGACAATTATTCGTCGTCGGTCCTGAGGGCCACGGTACCTCGATCGCCCAGAATGCTTGCCGTCCGTGGACAATGGCAAGGCGAGCGAGCCCACAGTATGGCACACCTCCTCGGCGCAATCTGCTAAGTATGGACGTGTAGGAAGGGGAATTTGTGAGTGCATTTGGTATCGTCGCTCCGGTATGAGAGGACTCCATCCTTCACACACCATAAAACGCGCTAGATGGTATGCGAATGACAGAAGATGCGCCTACACGTAGCTGAGAGCTTGGCTTGCTAGGCGTATTCGACAACTAACTCATCGTGATTGACGCATTCATGCAACCGAGCATGAAGCACCGCACGGCAACCACACGGTCAATGCAGAGCGCGACAGCTGAGCCACACGTCGTATGCACTGACATTATTACGTACGATATTCGACAGGGGCTCATGCATAGCGAGTCATTCACCAATGTCCCGGCAACCCTTGACCGGCAAACCAATCAATGAGCGCGCCAAAGAAAATTATGTCGAGTGCTGCGTACAGCACTAAGTATACATACCATGTGGGTGAAAGTAAATGTGTACCTACTATACATACAATCTATATGCAAGATGGAGTATTCCAGGATCTTGATGTCAGCCGGGACGGGCGACCTCGGAATTAGAAAGCCATTGCAAAGTCAGCAACGAGATAGGTACATGCGATCAACATGCACCACACCTCCAGGCCTAGTCTAGGGTGTATGCGTGTGTTTTGGGCTCTTACGCCGACCTGTTAGTAGTTCTACCAAATGGTGATGCTGTTGCTTTTACCTTTTTTATTTTTTGGTTTCCCCGGATATATGCTAGTCACATTTTGCAGAAGCGCTATCCTCATCTAGTTTATTATCTAATCAGGGCAACGTGTATCTGCAACCTGTTGGTGTTGTGCAACCTTGACGTGAATTCTGGTAGAGAGCGCTGGGGGCGGAGGGCTCATGGGATCAGCCAGAGATTTCAATTCACTAGTGTAGCCGGCGAATGGAATCGTTCCTAGATGGTGGATCTACAAGGACATGTTCTCGAAAGCTACATACCCTTCTTTGCAACCCACGACCCAGCTCCCATCAAGGGCTTGAACTACCCCCACTGACACGCGCGACAAGACAACTAGTACAAACCCCTCTTATGTACTCCGTGGTGCGTATCGTAGTGTTGGTAGAGCATCAAAAATGACTGGGGCCCTGGGCTCGCCAAGGCTTCTTTGTCTCGTTGGTGTTAAGCTCGTCTTTTATCCGAGGCCTTGTCAGTTTGTCTTATTCTGTCTTGTAGTGTAGTGCCTTCATACTGGCGGGCTTTCTCTTATGGATATCTCCGTGTTGCACTCAACAAGGTATTACATTATTACTGTACAATGTACAATAGTGGATCGTGAAGCTTCCTTCTTTCCTCAGCCTCTCACATTTACGACCCGCTCACACACAATGAATGGGTTAGAATTCGTCCTTTGGTGAATGGAATGGCTACAATGACTTTGGAGACAACTCGGCATCCTCTAATATAGCCATTACTAGTATGAATTGTAGTGTAGAGCATATCTCTTTTTGATACACCTTATCAAACAAGAAATGGTACTAAAGCACCGCTACTAGGCATTCATTTACAATACCTAGGTAGACAGCAGTAATTTTGAGATATCAGGCCGGGACCACAGTGGTCGACACCTGATACCTCCCCACCTATTGCACCCACTCGTGCGCTTATTCTTAAAAATATACGTCTTATATCTCGTGTAAGTCACATACTACTACATTATTTCTCGGAGTCATGTGCCAATTTGATCGTGTCAGCATCGGAGATTCTTAAAATCGTGTGTGTATGTACAAAGGAAACAGACGGAGGGCAAAGTGGGAATACAGTACCATTGATGTGGAGTCATTAGCTCATTGGAGAGATACCGGCGGCAAAGTAGGTCGAAAAAAAAATTATAATTTAAAGTTAGAACAGAAAAGATCGGGATAGAAATTTTGTTACGCGTTTTCTTTCTCTTCCTTTCTTTCCAATTTAGATATAGGAGTAAGGGAACTTGAGTTCGTCACCTGAAGTCGTAGATACCCAAATAATCCAGAGGGTGCGGCGGGCCGAGGTTGGCTAGGTTGGCCTGAAATTTCACAATGGACAGACTTTTGAATGATGTACATAGAATGTTGCTTGGCCGGAAGCTCCCATGTGGAGCACATTCACCAGTGACCTTGGGTAGGCTGTACTTTACCTATACTTTACCTACTTCACAGCGGCCTAGGTACCTAGAAGGTACCGTCACCTGCAGTTGTTGGTACACCGACTACACTACAATCAATCCACTTGCCTTGTATTATTTTTATTATGATAAATCTTTTTGAATGCTTGGTTTCCATCCCTCTTCTCTCCCCTTTTCAAAATCTTTCTCAGGCCGAGTGTCTACGAGCAGTCAATTGAATCAGCTTCACCAGCCAATTTGCGGAATCTATGATATTCCTACAATTGCATCGCCTTCAATCAGATTTTACACCATCGTTGTTTGCGCCTCTTTAGTGCGTTTTCACCTGCATAAAAAAACAGCGCGCTCTGCCCGCCGGCTACTAGGCGCTAGCTACCTCGCTAACCTCACTGAGCCCGGTCTAAACTATTTTCAAAGGCGCCGGTTCACACTTGCGCTGCGCTGCGCATCTTCACAGATTGTGCACCTAGTACATCCATCCATCCACCCGCCTAGTACACCCAACAGCCAGCACATAACACGCATCAACGGTCCTGGGACCTGGACACCGCGTATAGAATTACAGCATCAGTCGACGACATTTCCGCCAGCGGGATACCCCATCGCAACAAAGGACCTACGGGCTCCATTACTCCCAGCTTGGGCTTCAAAAGCCAGTGCCGAGGTTCCAACTCATCGTCATACCTACATCTTGGGTACTACTTACTACTTAGGGTCGCTGCGATATTGCTCAGAACTCGGTATAGTTCGTTGTTCTCTTATATCGGGACCCGTGCCAAGACATACCAGTCATTAGCCACCAAAGGCAACGAGTCGCGCACACTTACTCTGCACGTCACCGCCTGGCTTTGTCCGTTGTCGCCATCGCGCAACGACCGCGAGGCAAATACTAGTAAGAGTCAGTCTAGCTCGGCTTGACGGCCAGTGGCGTTGCGTTTCAGCACAATTGGACCTCCCGAAGACCAGAGTGACTAAGTCATAGCCTGGCCAGATTCAAACCTTTTTTTCTCTTGCCTTCCTGTCGCTAATCCTCAACCCCTGGCCACGCTTAGCTATCTCACTAGTCATACAGTCTAGTCAGGTTTGGGCATCGGCTCAATTTTTCCCTAAAAAAAATTCACACACCCCCAATTTTGTCTTCGGCGCCATTTTAGGCCCTCTCCTTCCCCACCACCGCTAGTCGGGTTATCTTGTTCGCATCTACCTATTGCAACTTTACTCAATACCTACCTACCTGTCCGGTAGCCAGACCCAAGTACTAGTGGAACTCGACACCTAGGTTGATCGCGTCACTGTACAAATACTTCAGCACTATTGTGCCCTGGCGCCCTGGGCCATTGGTGTTCACACTTATTGGTCTTCTAACCTCTAGTCAAACCAAAAAGAGGAAAAGAAAATCCACGCTCCTCTAGAAGTATTCAAGTTGCTCAAAACAACCTCAGCTTGTTGAGGTATAGGGCAACTGTATCTTTGGGTGGTGGTGTGCGCGAAGATACTCCCTCTCTGCCAGTCATTGTACAGAGTCAGGGTCATCGTGAGGGGGGGTGGTGCCAGTCTGAAAAGCTGCTACCAAGGAGGATCTCATCCTTGTTCAGTTCTAATCGAGTCTGGGGACCACTTCTCTGCTGGGACATCTTCAGCAGTAATTCTTGGTGGCTGTCTACGTGTGGGTTCTTGTGGACCACGGTACGACACACTACTGCTGTAGTATCTTTTGTCCAAGCCAGCTAGATCCACAACAAGGATCAACATAGTACATCATCCATCCCATCACCACCAGACTACAATACGACGTGTTGGCGCAGCTCTATTCCTCCCTCTTTTTGAGTAGTACACTATCTCAAAAAACAAGGACGCCGTCTGTTGTTAATCAGCCCGCGTACCTTTTATTAGGCCTGGCTCGAGCACTAAAAACCTCTGGCCTTTCTCTTTTCCACTTGGTCTTGGTTGCCGTAGCATGTTCCTAGTGCCAACACCACAATCGTCACAGCATCACGGATTGGTGAGCAATTGTGCATCGCTACCGCGCGCGCCCGAGCAGCAGCTGAAAAGTTCAAGTCCAGGAGCAAAACTCGGCAAGCTCCTGAACGCCTCCGACAGCCCTATGGAACGCAGCGTCCACGAATATTCGCAGTCAGGTTTGCCTTCGCCCTATCCAAGCGTCTCCGGCGACAATCAGTCTGAAGCCTCCTCTGCAGATCACGCGTCTGCTGCCCAGTACCCCAGTAACCAGGAGGCGCGTCCTGCCAGTTACTCTACCTCCGCGACGCCAACCTCAGAGTACGGTGCCTACCCGCAGTCCGCGAGGTCCACGAGTTCTTTCCCAGAACATAGTCTTCGTCAATACCATCCAGCAAGCAACCATAACGGAAGCAGTGGAGGTATGGCGCAACAATCAACAACAAGTCCGTCAATGCCTTTGCAAGATGGACGCAACCATCAACCCCAGCAGGTCAAGTCTGACAGCGATGTACCCATAGATCCGTCCATCGCGGCACCCAGCCCCACGTATCCTCACGGCCAATATTCACCATACGCGCCGCCGCCGCAAGACATGGCGCACAACTATCCACAAGGCGCGCCCGCCGGGATGTACACCCAGCCTCGCCCTGACTGGGCCAACTATGGCCATCCAACAGGGCAGATACCACATCATCCAGTATCCTACTCGCATCAAGCCCCTTCAGCTCCACCAGGGCGACCAACTCAGGTAGGTGAAACTCACGCATAACGGGAATATCTTTCATGTTTTGAGCACTTCTGGCGAATCGATTTGTTTTAATTGGGGGCCGCTGAATACGGCATAGTCTCGTTTGTGGTTGCTATAAACCTCTGGTTTCAACCGATCTACCATGGAGCCTTGCGTTCTTGCAAAAAAAAATCTTTGAAATAGCTGATATATTGACAGTATGGTGTGCAACAGGTTTATTCCTTTGTGCCGATTCCCGGAGCGCAGCAACATAAGCGACCGCGTCGTCGATACGAAGAAATCGAAAGAATGTATAAATGTGGATGGAACGGTTGCGAAAAGGCTTATGGGACACTAAATCATCTGAATGCTCATGTCACGATGCAGAGCCACGGTCAAAAACGAACACCCGAAGGTAAGATGGTGCTAGTAATTCAGTTTCATGTTTTTCGAAGGTTTAGGATGGCCGGATCAGGGAAGGCGTTGCGTGTATTCAATCCGCACTAGAAGCCTCCCAAGCCAGTCTGGGAATAAATCCCGGTGACACGTCAAAACAGCATGCCTGTCATGTCGCACTTGCTAGTACCAGCCAGCATTGCTCAAGGGGCACTCAAATTTGCCAGTATCTACAGGGACGAGGGTACGTGCATCGACTAACTTGCTGTATAGAATTTAAAGAGATTCGCAAAGAATGGAAGGCACGCAAAAAGGAAGAAGAGCAACAGCGCAAGGCTGCGGAAGAACAAGAACGTCAACGCCACGCGCAGGCCGCTGCACAAGCGCAAGCACAAAATGGGGGAGCCGATCCACAAGGGAGTGAAGCCGGACAGCCGGCATCGTCATACGCAAATAGGCAATTACCTCCTATTGCCTACGTACCACCCGGATCTCAGTACCAGCCATCAGCAGGGACCGTGCCGCAGCAACCGCTCACTCAGTATAGCAATGGTGGCCACATATATGCAGAAAATTATCAGGCTAGCCCACAATACCCCAATCAGGGTACGCAGTTGTACGGCGGCCGAGAATAGGTAATTCAATCAATATCCATTGACATGCTCTCGATAATTGACTCTTAAATTATAGGATTCGACTTAGCTCGACACCTTGACTACGCCGTATCATAAACAATGGTGGAGATCTTGACATCAATTGTATGTTTATTTCTGCTATATTAACGCTCGGCGCCTTCAGTAAATTGGCGCTTTAATCGGTTGTCCCTTGTTCATGGCAACTCCTCGGTCGTAGGCCGTGCACGGGTGTTCCCTCATGCGGTATGGAAGCCTTGGCCTTAGGTTGGCGAGAGAATAGTAACATACAAGGAGCGGAGAAAATCATGATACGTTTACACAGTCTTTGCTACAGCTAGTTCGCAATGTGAGAACTTCCGAAGAGAACGGTATTGGGATAAGGCTTTGCGCGGAGCGATGACAGGTGATGCTATCGACGCTCTGTCATTTTCGTTCTACATATCTATCTAGCAAGGAGAAGAACCGGGGCTGTAGAAAAGACGTCAGATAATTATGCGAATTGAGATTCAACGTTTATTCTATTAAGCAATGCAGGGTCGTTTTTCGTGAGGCAAACTGTGCTCCTGTGCTAGTGAGAAGAGAGGCTGCTGTTGAGAGAGTGATTTTCGGCTTTGCCAAGCCGCGTGAAGCGGAAAGGATAGAATCCCGAAAACCAGGTTACAGGAACGCGGCGGTTGTTCGCGCCATACATCGACTTTGGTATTGCTGCAACTAAAAACCGCTAGCAGATCTGATGTAGTAGTAACCGTAGGTGTGTATATATATGTATGTGTATATGCTGGGGGCGGCAAGGAATCGCCTAAGCGAGAAACGAAATGGAAGGACTAAGGCGTGGTCCTATTTTAGCCCGAGTCCGGTTCTGTGCTACCTTGGCCACGAGGTTTCTATTTATTTTATTTATTATTATTTTATTTTAGTGACGCGCAGTTCACGGATGAGCATGGGGATGGGGGTGGGATCATCTAGGGCTAAAAGGCCAGGTACATACATAGCTACATACATCAAGTAGTGTAGGGAATATGGTGTGTGCGCCCCTTGTTCCTTCTGGTCTCTTTAGTGTGGTTACACAGCATTAGATGGACTCCAGGACCCTGGGATGAGTCGATCTAACACATTCGGGAGGAAAGCTAGCTACTTGCATGTTTTTCTACCCATCACTGATCTGGGCGCTTATAGAGGCTATCTACGATGGTGTAGATCTAGCAGTAACGGTCAGACAACGTGCGCCATGGTTAGAATGTCTATGTTTGATCACGCACTTGGAGTTTGAATAGGATTAGCGCAACACTTACGCAAGCAGGCAAACGGACGGGCATTTATTCGACTTCATTTTCTGCTTATTTCGTTCAGACGGTAAATTGCCGGAGTGTTTATTTGGTTCTTAGGTTACCTAGGTATATCGTTGATATCTCCCGGACGGTTCGGACCGCAACGCAGGGGCGTCAAATTATACGTCTGTTCTCTCCCAGCCAGTGCAGCCAGTGCAACTCCGGGCCAGACGGACTTTACGGGAACGGGAAGATACATGGCGGTTTTCATTCGAGACTTGCCTATAGCGGACTCACACCAAACCTACGTCCTAGAACGTTTCCCTCTCAGCCGCACTTACCGCGCTACATGAGAAACTTACAAGCTTCGTATTTTCTTTTTTTTCGTCTTTCTCTTGACCGCCAACCACTCAGGCAGGGCCGCACCGGACCCCGGCGGCCGGGGAGGGAGGGGCTTTACTACCGTTGTTCTGGGGTCGAAAAGGGCGGGACAAGACGGCCTCTCAGTAGGTTCATTGCGACATTGTTAATTGACATAGATCTTGTCTTCTAAGTTAGTAAGCTCTGCCTTTCGCTATCTAGTTCTTTTTCTGACGTTTCCGCTGCCGCCGCCACCGCCTCTTCAACTGGGTCTAGCGCTATCCAAGTAACACGATAGGTAACTTGTCATGCGCGTCTCATCTGCTGGCTCTCCAGTGTAAACTTCTGTCCCCGGACCGGAGAAGTGAGGGTGGCGATATTAAAGTGTAGGTCATTGATTGATTGGTCACAAAACCTCTCCTCATACGCGTATAATGGCACCCGATCCCAAACGACGCGCGACCAGCCAAACGATGCGCCGTCAAATGTACCGGTTTCGCTTGGGCAGAACTGCCGAAGACTTCGTGTCGCAAAAAAACGGCTTCGGGAGCGTACATGGTACTTGCATTGAAATTCTCCGAAATGCGTGAGACACGGAATAGGCTTCGTCTTGCCTCGTGCTCCAGTACCTCTCTTTTTCTCTCATGGGTTTGGCCTGGTACCCGGTTTGCCTGCATTGTATGGTACAGCCATATGCAATGCAAGGCAGAGGTATATACTTGGCTTGTACCTCGGTTTCTTAGTGCTATACTTCGTCAGTACGAACGGGATACGAGACATGGGGGATAGTCTAAACATTTTAAGTATTTTTTTTAGGTTGGGCATGTGCGATTTATTTTAGCGAGGTTGCAAGGCATCGCCATGCGTCTCTTTCCTTGCTAGCAGCAGCAGGCGGTAGATCGGTATAGTGTCACTCGACTTGTCTCTCAAGCTCCTTGGCACAGTAACCGAAGAAGCCGGATCCTCGCAAGTGGGAAATCCGGGGTAGAAAGATGGACGTGTTCGGTCGAGGACAAGGGGGGTTTTGGGCCTTTTTGGGGGCGACGATGGGAACTTTTCGGTGGTGATGGATGGATGGTGTGTCGTTCATGGTGGTGTGGCAGACAGGCAATGAACTAGACAAGGGGGTGCTCGCGCGCCGACAAGCAGTCCGGCCAACGCTACCGCAGCGCTAGACATGCTCCTTGCTACACTAACCCCGATCTCATGCCCTTTTTTGTTTTTGTTTTTTTGACGTGCGTGCCGCGCCGCGTGCTTGCTGCGTGTAAGTCGATGGATATGCAGATGCAGATGCAGCAACCCGAAGGAAGGAAAACGGGCCTTGGTATCACATCGCCCCGGAACCACCTTGCCCTACCACTACCGGCATCAGCTACTGTATGTACATACACATACATTCTCTTATTTTAATCTTTTTTTTTTTTTTTTTTTTTTTTTTTTTCCCGCTCGCTAGCCAAAACCTGGTTCAACCCCCCTCTCTAGTGTAGTTTCATCCGGGGTGCATCATGTATGTCTTATGTGTGTACACTCTAGTTTAGCTCGCTGTTTATAAATATTATTCTTTTTATTATTATCTATTTTCGATCCATGCTCACATAGATCTTAGCCTAGCCTACTACACTACATGATGTACATATGTCGGTAGTAGTACCATGTCTAGCTCGTCGACTCTATGCAACCCGAATGCAACCGGCGCGATTTCACCATCCCTCGTGGCATCACCCAGGAAAAGACTAATGGGGATCCTTTTTAAGTCCCACGGAATATTATTAAGAGAATTAATTACGTACCTTGGGCAAGTAGTAAGTACCTACTTACATGCATAACACTTAAATACCTATTCAATCCTAGCGTCGATTCTCGATTCTTTGTGAGACCCGATTCAGATTGGGTTTTTCATAGAGAAACTTATATAAACAATGTTCCATTTCATTCGATTAGGTTTTATTGAGACCAGCATATAGCGTAGGCAATCGAGTTTCGTCGCCTGCCGATAGCAACGAGACACAACAGGAAAATGGTCTCATTTGCTTTTTGACGTGCGTTGATAGGTGACGGATATGTTGCTCAGAATGTATTATGTAGTGTAGTGTAGTTGCTTGCCATCTAACTGCCGCAGCGTTACAAGGGTAGGCCCTGGCTTGACGGCAACATTTTATGTTCAAATTAGAGTTAAGCATTTCGAATGAGAGTCTAACGGCTTTCACCGATGCCCGGGCTTTTCGGGTGCATTTCCGTACCTCTCAGTGCACGTGGTGTAAACACCAGGAGAATATATGTTATCTAAGATAAGAAATGGCTAGTAGAAGCATTCAGCCTCGTTCTAGGGCTATTGGTAGTGTTAGGTAGGATGAGAACACTGTTTTGCCAACCAGTTGAACACAGATACTTTGCCCCAACCAGCCTAGGAAGAACCTGATGCTTAAGCCATAGACCTGACCATTCTGATAGGGCCCAATGACCGGCAATCTCGGCAATCTAGGCATTCAAGACAATAGATTAGAGCTAGATAAGACACACAGATAGATGACGTTCTTTCTGGCTGTAGTCTAGTTGACCGATGGTGTACCTCCCCAATTTCCGACTATGTCAACAGCAGCTCAATTATCGACCACACAACCACAGCCACTCCTCGACATAATAAATTATCTTTAAATCAATTTCGCACTGTTGTCTATGTTGAATTTCCCCTATCTCAACCACTGCAAGGTACATGTATCGATTGTGTATAGATATCGTGTAGTTGGATATCTGCCGCTGCACAGCGGGTAATAGTGGGAATGAATAGTGGGGTGAAAAAGTGAAAATGGTGAAGGTCAACATCCGGGCATCCACTACCTACCTCCTCCCAACCTTAGGTAACGAGGCGCTCACTCTTCCCCTTCCGACGAACAGCCACCGTCAATAGATATATGTCCTTCTAGAGATCTCTCGGATTCATCAAATCAGTTAAATCCGCGTCTACAATTGGTGCTTTCCTCTTTGTCTCCCCAGCATCTCCACGAGTGCAAACCATCCGAGCGGAAGCGACTGTTTCGCCACCTCCAATCAATAGCATCAGATCTTTCCCCGATGGGAGACTCGGGAATCAGCTCGG
The DNA here is from genome assembly GCA_022495195.1 of Xylaria digitata. Classification (NCBI taxonomy): domain Eukaryota; kingdom Fungi; phylum Ascomycota; class Sordariomycetes; order Xylariales; family Xylariaceae; genus Xylaria; species Xylaria digitata. The sequence continues at coordinate 109,782 of MU377093.1, forward strand.
AAGCCTCATCCAGCGGTGGTAGAGACGCCTTCATCCTGGATGGTTTGCCGATCAACTTTACCATCGGCTGCGACACGACATCCTTTAATAGTGCACAATCATTCCCAGGTTTTCGGGATATTCCTCCCGGAATTCATTTAATATGGGTTGCGCCCTCTGAGTCAACATCTTCTAGGAGTGGTTATTGGATATGCACTCCTGAAAATGGTGATACTCAGCTGAGACGAGTCTATATAAAGCAATGGGATAAATACGACGAAGTTCTCCGTGATCCTACCAATCAGACCGAGGAGAGATTTCAGAACGAGAGCCTCGAGCAGGTCGTTGCTCATCTCTCCTCTTATAACCTTCGTGCAGCCAGCACAGAATGCTTGCATAAACTGGCACCGTCCCAGGAAGGCGACAACCCATCGGATCTCCTCGGGGATCAAAATATATGGTATCAACTCACATTCGCCATACAACCGAATCTATTGAACAGAGTCGTAGGCCAAGCACGAAATGCCTGGCACGTGACGACGGCGGATAGCGTAGCTGGCGATACAGGCTTGGCCGAAGAGGCTCAACTATACGCTTCGGCAACGTCTCACTTACAGTTTACGTTTCCTATGGATGCTCGCCTGATTAACCCGGAGGCAACGGGGCAGGAAATAACACGCCAGGCTCTAGACCCAACCGGATGGATAATCGATAAACTCGAGAATCCAAACGGTGACCGCTGCCCGGAGGACTTGATCGGGGAATTTCAATTTGCCTTTCTTGTTGGCATGCATCTTGGAAATTTCTCTTGTCTCGAGCAGTGGTTCTTCTTGGCCACCCGGCTCATCTTCCGATCGTACAGTTTAACAATTGAAAGGCCAGAGCAAGCGCGTAATCTTATCCAGACATTCCATGCTCAGTTGTTATATAACGACCGATACCTTGAGGGCGATGTCCTCGAGTTGATGCCAGAACATGCTCGCAAACTGCAGCTAGCGCTCACTACATACAAAAACCGTTTAAGCGAAAAGCTCTCAGCACTTGGTGATCTATGTACCCCCGGCCAGCATGCCGTGGGCATGGCATTTAAATCTCTAGAATCTTGGTTATTGAGACTCGGGTGGGATCTTAGAGGCGAGTATGTTAGGTCAGGCAATGTGATGCTTGAGGATGGGGAGATGGTTCAGGCGGAGCTTTCAGATTTCGAGGAGGAGGACGAGAGGGGTGAATTCGCTCCTCTCGTTGTTGAGATGGAGAACGGCACAGAGACTGGCCTGGTATCCTGGGACACATGATATGGGACGGGTAACGTTATTATGCGAGCTTTATCTCTTATCAATACCAATTGAAGATTGTTTCCGGGGGAGCGGCAAAAAATCACGATGATATACTCTTGCTGTCATATCCTGCAGCGCTTTTCTTTCTCTCATTTTGTGCAATACCTTTCGGCTTTTGCTCTCCATATGCTAGGGTTCACTTCAAGTTGTGACAAACACTTTGAATTCACCCATGCGCCATCTACAAACCAGTACGATCAGCCATATTCTAAGGTTATCCGCTAATGGCTATGATTAAGCGGTGGGCTTCAAGCCGCTGCCACCTAAGGAGATGAGTAATAACCTCACATCCATCATGTCGAAACGTCATCGCGTTCTTCTTGACCCGGTAGTAATACCAGCTTCTCGCCTGCAAAGCCAGTAACGCCCTTGCGGCCCGACGTATTTGCCGCACCTGTACGACTCGAACGCATTGGGAGCTCAAGCTACGCCACGTTAACCCTAATTTCGTCGTTGCCTAGGTTTTATCCTTAGGCTTCATCGAGTGAGGTCTGGGTCTTTTGTTTATACCTAGACTTTGGAAAAGATGAATAGAGCTGTTGGGGCAAGAGGTCTTGAAGATATCGGGGTGGGTAAAGGCTTTATTATCGTATAAAGTAAGAGACAAATCGATACTATATGGTATTTCTCTGTGCGGGGAAGATATAATAAGTGAAGCAACAGTCCCCCATGCTCTTTTCATGCGCGCCTTAGAAAAGCTAACCTTACTACATTTAGATCGACTACCTATTGCTTATCCCAAGATAGTAGACATATTACAAGGTTTTCGGCGTGTGGAGTTGTTACCGGGGAGTAGGGTAACAACTGCCGGGCAATGAAGAAAGATGAAACCACAATTACCAACGCTCTCTAAGGCCAAGTTTTTTTTTTTGACTCTAAATATCTTGGATCCAAACTGGAATTTCTAGGTGTATATATACGATGATGCAGCAGTAGAAAGTATCAGCCATAGGCTTCGTCACATTATATGCCGTCTCGTGCCTTTCGCTCACGTGGTAAGGCCGCCGGCCACGAACTCCATGCTGAACAGTTTCCTACGTGTTATAGCACAACACGGAAATTGCCGTCTATGTTAAAATGCCAAGCACCTGATAATATCTATCTAGCGCTAAATTGGGAGTGGTGAGTTTCTGGCCCGCTATAACTATATCTATAGCCAATTGACAGAGTACCGAAGCCCTCAAAGAGCCTTGTTTTCACCCTCGTGTGCAGAGGCAGCATCAACAATACGCTTTTAATATAGATTATGTGTATGAAACTATCGATCAGAACCATAACAAGTCCTTAAAGATGAAACCAGTGAACTACTTACAAAAGAGTAAGCAAGACCCCTGGCTCACAACCCCCTGCATCGCAAACCACTCTTTAGCCTACTTACGCACCCAACTTCTAAAGCTATTTTTACTACTAATACGTTGTTTTTAAAGCTATTTTCAGCGTTTTTATTAAATTACAGCGTTTTTAACTTGTATAACCTTTTTTATATTCGTATTTTCGCGTTTTAAAACGTTTTAATTAACAGCTTCGTTTTTATATATAGTTTGATTACATAAATTATGTTTTACTTTTTATACTTTTATTATTTTTACAAACTTTTTTTTAAGTGCTAATTTAGCTGCTTTTTACTTAATTATAAACTTTTTAATAATTTAAGCTTTAAAAGTTTTAATTTTTGTTTTTAAAAACGCAATTTTTTTAGTTTTTTTAATTAAAAGCTTTGCTAGTTTTTGCTAAAAACAGCTTTTGCAAAAAATTATTAAAAAAAAAAAAAAGTTTTAACTAGTTTTTAAACAATAGTTTATAATTGTTAGCTTTTAAAAAATGGGTTAATAATTATTTTAGCTGTTATTATTAAAAAATTAAGTATAACAAATTGTTTTTTAATAGTAAAAACTAAGTTAAAAACTTTAGCAACACTTTTTTTTTTAAGCATTATATATTTTAAAAATAACAGCTTTTAATAGTTTTTTAACTATATTTTAACAGTTGCTTATATTTTTAAAATAGTTTTAAAATTAAAAACTTTTTTGCAAGCTTTTTTATACGTTATTATTATATTTTTTTTTAAAAGCTTTATGTTAAAACGTTTTGCAAAAGTTTTTTTTAAATAAACTAAAAACTTTAATATTTAATAACTAACGTAGTTTATAAGCAAGTTGCCCACTTTTTTATTTAACGCGTACACTATTATTTTGTTGCATAATAATTTTTTAACAATTTAATATTAAAATTAAATTAAAAAGCAAGAATTGTTTTAACTTTTTAAACTATTTAATTATTTAAAAAATTTTTAGTTTAACGCGCTTGCAAAATTTACAATATTTTTTATGTAACACTATATAATAAAATAAACGGATAAACTGCTAAAGCTAAAACATATGCTAATTCGCATGTTTTTAATCTAATTAAAAAAAATATGCTTTTTAAATATATTATTAACTTAAATAACTAAAAATATAGCCGATTTTTTTTAGAAATTGCGTAACGCTACTGCTGTTAACAAGCTTTAAGCAAGCAACTTTATTAAACGTTATTTAAAGCTTAAACAACATTATACACATAAATATAACTTTTAAAAAGCTTTATACAAAGATTTTAAAACAATAAACGCATAGTTTAAACGTTTTACGTATATAAAACTTTAATATAGCGTTATAAATAAAAATATATAAAACTTTAATAAAACTAAGTTTATAGTAAACGTTATTTTTTTAACTATAATAGTTATACGCGCTAATTAATATAAAAAACATAAAGTAGTACAGCTTAATAATAAAAAATAAGCAATAGCAATTAGTTATATTAATTTAGCTAAAAAATTTATTTTGCTACTTATTATTTTTTAAAAAGCTTACTATTTTTAACAATAGTATAAAAATACTAACTTTTTATATAATTAAGTGATTATAACTAGTTTTAATAAATAAATTAGTAATAAAATTATATTAAAATAAATAAAGTATTTTAATATATATATTGCGTTAACGCATCCCACAAGCTAGTTTTGCATACAAGCAAGTTTTGCACTTTGGCTTGGCGTACCCTGTAAGCTAATTTATATGCAGGGGTACTTACTTCCCTTTATTATAACTTCGCGAAAAAAGGTCGTACAATAAAATAATTAGTACCATTAGATTCGTAATAAAATAGTGAATCTAATAGTATTTTCTTTTATTTTGTAGCTATTTTATTTGGTTATATAACTTCAAAAACAAATTTGTAGGGATTATTTTAGCGTAGTTTTTAATAACGCTTTAAATAAAATAGCTAGAAAATAGAGGAAAATACTATTAGATTCGTTATTTTATTACGAATCTAATGGTACTAATTATTTTATTGTACGACCTTTTTTCGCGAAGTTATAATAAAGGGGAGTAAGTACCCCTGCATATAAATTAGCTTACAGGGTACGCCAAGCCAAAGTGCGAAACTTGCTTGTGTGCGAAACTAGCTTGTGGGATGCGTTATTATTAATAAACAAATATTGTTTGTTAATATTAAACTTGTAATGTATGGATTACCACCAAACTGTTATATTGATAAAAAACGTATGGATTATAACTTACAAAATAATAATTGTATTATATCTAATTTTAAAAGATTATAAGCTTTGCTGTTTTTTTTCTTTTTTTTTTTTAGCTTAGAATTTTAATTTATAATATTAATATAATGTTGTAAAGCATTTTATATAATTATAACATTATTTTAAGCTTTTTTATTTTTGCTGTTAAGCGTTTATTAAATATAAAACTTTATTTTTCGCTATAATAAATAAAACATAAAAATTGTTTTTTTTTTTAGTTAACACGCAACTATTAAAAAACAAATGCAATTATTTAATATAACTATATGCTATTTTAAAAAACTTTTTTAGTGCTTATTATAAACCTAAAAAGATTTGCAAAACTGCAATTATATACGGCGCTAAAAAGTATGCTATTAAAAGATTTAACTATTAACATATTAATTTAGTTAATCGAAAAAAAAAAAAAAAAAAAAAAAAATAAAGGCTTTTTTAAACGTTTTTAAACTTAAAAAAAAATAAATAACATTTACGTTAAAAACTATAGCTAAAAATAACTAAAATAAAATTTAGCGTTTTTATTAGCTAATTAAGCAATTGCAAATTTAGATTTAGCATTAAGCTAACATGTTTTTATTAAATAAATAATAGTATAAAAGCATTAAAAGCAGCGCTTTTAGCAGCATTAGCTTTAAACTTATAAATATAGCTGCATAAAAGATGTTTAAACTTATTAGCTACTTAATTAACGCAGCTAATAAAAACTAAAAAAAAAAAACAAAAACTTAAAAAACAAACTTAAATAAGTTTGTAAGCAATAAAAACTTTTTTAATAATTAGCTTAAAAAATTAGTTAACAAGTTAAAAAAAGATTTTATTATTTTTTATATTAAGCAAAGCTGTATGCGCTATATAATGTTTTTATTAAAAAAAAACGTTAAAAAATTTATTAAAACTTAATTTTGTTTTATTAAACGTTTATTTAATAAATTTACTAAATTAATTTAAACTTTAAAAACAGCTTATTATAATTTAAATTAAGCTGCTTTAGCTTACAAAAAACTAAAAAATTTTTGCTTTAAGCTTAATAAAAATAGCAACATTTATTAATTTATTTTTTTAGTTTAATAGCTTTGCTTAAAAATCTAAGCTGTTTAAAAGCAAATAACTTTAAATTTTTTAAAGCTATATTAATATAAACTTAAATAATAAGATTTTTAAAGCTAGCATTAACTTAAACATAATTTATAAACGTTTTTATAACAAAGTAGTTAAAGCTATATTTAATTATAAATATGTTTTTTAATAACGCTAAAAAATTAGCGTTTATTATAAAGCTAAAACTAAAGCTAACAACTTAGCTATAAAAATTTTGTAATAAGCTTTTAATAAATTTAATTTTATTAAAACAGCTAACTAATTTAAATAAACGTTAACTAATAAAAAAAAAAAAGTTTATTAAAACAATAATATATGCTTTAAATATAACAAACTAAAATATAAAATAGCTAATTATTTTAAAAAGCAAGCAAATATAAACAAAGTTTAGCTAGCTAAAAAAAAAGCAAACAACAATTTATTTAGTTTAAATAACTTAAAAAACTAGCAAAACTATTAAAAAATTTTTAATAGTTTTACTTTTTTTATTAACTAAAATAAATAGCTAAAAAAAGTTAATACTATTTAATTAAAAAATATAATTATAAATAAATAACTTTAAAATAAAAACTATTGTATTATATAATATTAAAGTATAAACAAATTTATTAATAAGCAAAAAATTAGCTAAACAAGTTAAGCAATAATTTAATATATAAATAATTTATTTAAACTAACTAATATTTTTATTTAATTATTGCAAAAAAACTATAAGCTTAATAAAAAAGCATTTAATAGCTATTTTAAAAATTAATAGCTGTTGTTTTAAAAACTAAATGTTTTAAATAATAAACATAAGTTATAAAGTTATAATTAATATAAATTAGCTTGCTAAATATAACCTTTTTTTAAATTGCAAAAAGCAACGTTTAATATAGCTTAAAAATTAACTTATATTAATAAAATACTTTTTAGCTATTTAAATTTAATTATTAAGCAAAGCTAAACGTTAAATCGATTTTAACGTTTAATAATGTTATAATTGTGTAGTATGCTTTACAACATTATATTAATGCTATAAACTAAGATTTTAAGCTAAAAAAAAAAAAAAAAAAAAGGATAGCGAAGCTTGCGGTCTTTTAAAATTAAATATAATATAATTACTATTTTATAAATTATAGTTTATACGTTTTTTATTAATATAACAATTTAGTAATAGTTTATACGTTATATTTTTTTATTAAAACAAAAATATAAATCTTTAATTTATATTAATGCTAAATATAGCGTTTAGTTATTATAGCTTTTTTTAACTTTTTGGTTATATTATTATCCGGGTGGTTTTTTGCGTGTTTATTTGCAACAGCTGCGCGCATTTATTTTTTTAGTTTAATTAATAGCTTTAAAGCTTTAAAATGTAGCTTATAAAATTGTTTAAATGTAGCAAATGCATTTTTAAAGTTTTTTATTAAATATTATATATTGTTAAAGTTATATTTTTGCTAAAAAACTTAATATTATAATATATAATATTTTTGTATAAACATAATTTTTTTATTTTGTTTAACGTATTCTACAAGCTAGTTTTGCACACAAGCAAGTTTCGCACTTTTCTTGGCGTACCCTGTAGGCCACTTTATATGCAGGGGTACTTACTCCCCTTTATTATA